>JBBPTU010000089.1:0-45844 GCA_038094295.1 Tylopilus aff. beelii
GTGGGAGTATGGGGGCGTCCATGGGAAGGAAACTAGACAGGCGTGTGACAATGGTCCCACGCTGATGGGAAAACCTATGATCTGCTGAGAAGGAATCTATACAGTGTCTGTATGGCAGTGTACAGGATGAAACAGACAAGAAAGGAAATGGTGGCGCGGACCTTGTGCCCAAAGGCGGCAGAGCAAACCAAAGCAATCCAGGTATCGATGGAGTCAGTCAATTGACTGCTCCGTGGCAAACGCACCGTCCACATCGTCCCAAGGGAAGCTTCCCCCAGGGAGTACTTCTCTGTCACAGAACGAGATATACCCTTCGTAGGTCCCTACCTCGATGGCTTCTTTAATGGCAGCATCGAGTTCGGTGGCATGCTGAAGGGAGTCGTCCCAGACCGTAACATTCGCTACCACGTTAACACTGTACACTTTGATATATTGCCTGGTTCAAGTCGTTCTGTAGCTGAATGGATCTTGGATTATTTCTTGGTTAATGATATTCCTACTTGCAATGTGTGTAATGAGCAACTTGATCACAAGATTCATTTTTCAAAAATATCTCATATGATATGCTTTGATATATCATCAGTACCTCGTAATTTTATCCTATCTGATACAATTAAAATTATGGGAAAATCAAGATATAGTCAATTGCATTTGAAAGGGATTGTATACTATGGGGAAAACCATTTTGTTATGCAATATATTGACAATGACAAATCTATTTGGTTTCATGATGGTCAAAAAAATTCTGGTAAGTTTGTAAAAACTTCCAACATGTCAAATGTTTCATTAATCAATAGTATTGATCACAAAAAGGCTTCACTTGCTTTATATTGTAAATAGTTGGCCTGAGGACTTGTATTGCCACTTGTTGGCCCACTTCTGCTAGTCCTATTGAGGAAGGTGATGACCCGCTGGTGGTCCCCTTTATGTACTAGATCTCCATAGATCTGAGGGTTGGCTTCGAAGTAAGCCCTCATCTGGTAGTGCCATTGGTTGGCATCTTCAGTCTCCCCTGAGAATCCTTCCAGGAGTGCGGCCTTGTTTTCCTTGGTTTCGTCGGCCATTCTTTGATTGTCTAGTGCTTTGAATATCCTTCTAGCGTGTTCTTGGGCGTGGGCACTGGCTTCGGCTGAGACTGGTTCTCCTTCAAATAGTCCGTAAGGTTCTTCTTCTGCTTCCTGATAGCTTTCCAAAGGTGGTTCATGTTGGAGGGTATCGCTCATCGTCCTCACTCGTGTGCTACTGCTTACATAACACAATACTTAGATAGCGGACTGTACTGTACCTACTCTTCGTCTACTATCACGAATAACTACGTCGCCTCGTCACGCCTCGTCAGCAAGTCGCGAAGCTCCAGCGAAGATATTTCAACATAGTAGACCAGGCCTCACACTATCGTGGTCTCACAAAACGATAGCTGCATGACAGGCTGTGTGAGCACACTGTTGACCAACAGGCTGTGTTGCGGGCACTGCAATCTGTCGACCAATGGGCTGTGTTGCAGATTGTTTCGGGCTTTTTCTTTCTAGACCTTTCTCGGACTCGGAGCAGGTGCTCTACCCCGCATACATCCACCTTCCTCTTCGTTTCGACATCTCATCCATTCCCTCATCATGTCGTCCAGCATTCTCAACACATCTGTGATGCCATGTCTCAACAAGGGCAACTACCTCACTTGGCACATCCGAATGTGTGCACTACTGATTTGCACCAATCTTTGGAGCATTGTGTTGGGCAAGGAGACCGCCCCTGATCCCAAATCAGCCACAGTCCTGGAGGTCAATGCATTTTCCTTACGTCAGCAGAAAGCCGCTGCCGAAATTACACTCACTCAGACCAGTCTGTCATGTCGTGGATTGGTGATGTCAAGGCTCAGGCACAACTTCTCAAGGATATCGACGTTGAGCTCCCAGATCTTCTCGTCATTGTTGTTCTCACATCTGGTTTACCTCCCGAATATGATTCTGTTGTTGTTGCTCTTGATTCGGTCAAACCCAATGAGCTTACTCTTGATCTCACTGTCTCTCGCCTGCTCAATGAGGAGGAGCGCCATCTTAGTCGCAAGCAACTTGATGATTACAAAGCATCACTTATCAAAGGTGATTCTGCGGACAGCTCTGATGCCACTTTTCACGCTCATTCTAAAGCCAATGTTACTTGCTTCAAATGCAACAAGAAGGGCCACTATGCTAAGGACTGTCCGGGGACAATAGAGCAAGCTCATTTAGCTAATGAGGAACCTGACTTCGCATGGTAATTTTTACACTTTTACTTGGACTTATTCATGATTCAGGGGGTGCACGTATTATTATTATTATTATTGTTGTTCATTTCATTCATTCACTCGGACTCTCTCGCAATTCAGGGGGGGTGTTGGAGTGTATCGCTCATCATCCTTGCTCATACACTACTGCTTACATAACACAATACTTAGATAGTGGACTGTACTGTACCTACTCTTCGTCTACTATCACAAATAACTACGTCGCCTTGTCAGCAAGTCGCAAAGCTCTTGCGAAGATATTTCAACAGTTCAAGTAATGGATCAGTGTCCACGTAGATTCATTCTTCCCCTTCTTGGTTTCCTTCATCGTCTGAAATACATTCGAAGTCCAAATGTACGGGGTGGGTGGTCTCTTCAATGTTACGCGGATTCGGTGGTGCAGTGGTATAGGGGCTGATATCAAGGGATATTTGCAGGGGGTCCAGGGAGCTTCCAGATCTGATGTGGGCCAGGGGCCTTAATGAGAACTGTTGGGCGGGGTTCGAAGAACCGGTGCCTGGTAGGCGTTTACCCTTCGCTGAAGAGCGAGTTGTCTGAGATGGCTGATGAGGAACCACCAGGTCCTGGTGTGAAGATGAAGGGTGCGTGGTTGTAGGGGTGTGGGTTTGGTCGTTGCTAGAGTCCTTGTATTTGGCTGAGAAGGACGTGGTGGGGGGCAGGCGAGATCCGAACATAAGAGTTGAAGCCAGTGGAAGAGTTTGATCTTTTGTTAATGCCAGCTGCGCGGTCAGAAGCTTGCAACCAATTTGTCAAATAGCTTGCCTAGGTATTGACTAAGGAGAAGTTGTACGAAGAGCAAGAGACAGATGATGACAGAGAGGGTGACATTGGTGATGAGGAGAGGATCCAGTCTGAAGTGAAGATCTTCCACCATGAAGATCTAGGGTCTCGCTCGCAAGTGGAATGAGATGATGCGCAATGTAGATTGCGTAGATCAAACTACAGTACATGGCGCCAATCTAGGGTCTTTATATATAACTGGAAGGGATGGGAAAACGTAACTGTAACGAGAGATACAGCTAGAGGAGAGACAGCATCCGCTGGGAAAGGATGAGATTGACTGTGAGAGAACTCTCACAGTCGTGGGAGGCATATCGAGATCAAAAGAGGAAATTCCAAATAAGTCTGTACAATGGCTATACAGGATGAAAGAGGACAGAGTACACCCTTGGCAGCAGTTCTTCTGCATTCCCACAGCCTTAAGGGGGGGTTATTTGGTAGGGTGAAAATACCCTAAAGGGTCACCATCCTGAGTGGATTCCTTACATTTCCAAAAATGGATAGTGTACTCATCACAACTGGTACTGGCCATTCACTCACAGCTCTTGAGGTTTGCCTGAGCCTCCTGGAAGTAGGTGGTTGTGTTTGGGGAAGATCTGTTGGACCCTCAACCCACTCTCCCAATGTTTTTACCACAGCATCAGGAAATTCAACCATTACTTTAATCACCTCTTACCCCACACTTTGAAATCACTTTAAACTCGCTTTACAGCACTTTCGCACTTGAAAAAATTTGTATAAGTAGCTAAAGTAGTAAAGTAAACTAAGCACTACTAGTAACTACCCCCGCGTCACTTACGATTGCTGCCGTATAATTGTCATCGTCGTCACTGTAGCACCATTTGATGGTCATCAGAGTGGTGGTGGTTCTACTGCATCACCTGGTGGGGTTGGCGCAGACGCATTGTCGTTGCGACAACATGGTGATGGCAATAGGGTTCGTCGCTGTTGTTGCAGTGGTGGCAGCAGGGTTGCTCCACTGCTGCTGTATCATCCTCATCGTCAGCGCAGTGATGGAGTCAGCGTGGATGTGTCGTCGCAATCGACGATGCAGTGGTGGCAGTGGGGTCACTCCCCTGCTGCGTCATTCTCGTCGTAGGCGTGGACATGTCATCACAGTTGACAATGCGGCGGTGATAGCAGCAGGGTTGCTGCCGCTGCATTGTTGTCGGCTGTGCAATGGTAGGTCGGTGTGGATACGTTGTGGCGATTGATGACCTGGTGGGTGGGGAGGTCAGCATAGGCACATTGTCATGATTGATGGTGTGGTGGTGGCAGCGAGGTCGCTGCAACTGCTGCGTTGTCATCCTCATTGTTGGCACAGTGGTGAGGTCAATGTGGACACATCATCGCAGTTGAGGACACGGCGGTGGTAGCAGCGGGGTCACTATCACTGCTGTTGCGCCGTTATCGTTGGCGTGGTGGCAGGGTCAGCATAGATGTGTCGTCGCGATTGACGACACAGTGGTGGTGGCAGTGGGGTCACTGCTGTTGTGTCGTTGTTGTCAGCACAGTGGTAGGGTTGGTGAAGACGTGTCGTCGTCGCAGTTGATGACACAGTGGTGCCAGTGGTGGCAGCGGGGTCACTGCTGCTGCGTCATCGTCGTTGGTGCAGTGGCAGATATTGAGAGTACCACACTCTCGATGGGGGATGACGCAGAAGGATATAACTCCTAGTGGGAGACTCACTGGGATGAGAGTATTCACAAAGAAGAACTTGAGGGTGGTAAGAGTGGGTGTAGTAGTAAGAGTTGAAGACTGAGAGATGATAATGGAACGAAGGCAAGGAGCTCGTTATTATTCTGGGACGAGAGGCCCAGTTTATATACTACGGGACCTGTATGTATTCGCTACTATGTATAGTAAGTAAGCGGAATGACATGGGGCCCTCTATTACAAAGGCCACCTTTATGTTCCCGAATCGGCCCGGTCCGATCTTCTCCACCACCTGCATGCCTCCCCAGCAGGGGGTCATGAGGGGCGTTTTCGCACTCTTGCCCGTGTCTCCCGTGATTATTGGTGGCCCGGTCTCCCCTCTCATATTCGTCGCTTTATCCAAGGCTGTGCTGTCTGCCAAGCGAACAAAGTAAACACCCATTCCACCGTCCCTGGCCTTTGCCCCATCTCTTCTTCCGCCACCCGCCCCTTTCAGCAGATCTCGATGGACTTTATTATGGACCTCCCACCTTCTGGCTCTTTCGACTCTGTTTTGGTCATGGTCGACCATGGGCTAACGAAGGGGGTAATTTTCCTCCCTAGTACGAAAACGGCCTCCGCCGAGGATGTCGCCAATCTCTTTTTCCGCTTTGTCTTCCCTCGCTTTGGCCTCCATGACAAAGTAATCTCAGACCGGGGCCCTAACTTCACCTCGGCATTTGCCAAGGAACTGGCCAGGCTCCTCGACTACGATGTCGCCTTATCCACCGCTTATCACCCCCAGACTGATGGTGAATCGGAACGAGTCAACCAGGAACTCGAGACCTATCTCCGCATCTTCTGTGCCAACTCCCCAGATAAGTGGAGCGAGATCCTCCCTATGGCGGAATTTTCCCACAACTCAGCAACACACTCGGTAACCAACGCTACACCATTCTCTCTAATGATGGGGTACGAACCAAGAGCATACCCGCCCCTAACCAAGACCTCCTTCCTCCCCGCCATGGAGGATAGAATGAAACTGCTGGACTCAGCCCGACAGGAAGCCTTGGCTGCGCATCAAAAGGCCCAACAGGATATGAAGGAACGGATTACGTCTAAGTTCCATCCCTGGAAGGTCGGAGATAAGGTTTGGCTGGAAGCTAAGGACCTGAAGATCAAGTTCCTCCACCGGAAACTAGCCCCAAAACGAGTGGGGCCCTTTGAGGTCTCCCAAGTGATCAGCCGATTTAATTATCGGCTGGCTATCCCACAAATGTGGAAAATTCATGATGTCTTCCACGCCTCCAAATTAACCACAGCCACTTCCACTTCCGAATTCGGCCCCTCTTTCCCACTTCCCCCGCCCCAACTAGTCGAAGGGGAAGCCGAATACGAAATCGAGATTATTAAACGCCACAGACAAAAAGGGAAGGGATGGGAATACCTAATTGGATGGAAAGGCTATCCTGACAGCGAGGACTCATGGGAACCCACTAGTAACCTCTCTCACGCCAAAAACGCCCTTAGGACCTACCAGGCAGGGCATCGGAAAGACTTCCCATGAACCCGATAACCCGCTACCATGATGCTCTCGTGACTGATCTGCTCGCCCTCGTCCTCACCTATGCTTTTCTCTCATTCCTTCTCTTGGTCTACCTTCATTGCCAGCTAGGGTTTGTCCTATTCTTATGACTCTCATCTGGAGAGATCTTCTGCGGAATCGCCCCACCAACATACGCGTCACCTGAGGATCAACCGGATCGGAACTGGACTCTGCTCAACTCAACTATCCCAACTACACCCAACAGCCCGCAACGGGAATGGCATAGACTTCCCACACCCCCACCCTCGCAGGAGCGCTCAGGAAATCCCACACGAGAACCCACTCCCACACCTTCCACGCCACCGACACCACCACTTCCAAACGAGGAATTACCCCTCTTCCATGACGTACCTCCACCAACCGATGAAGCCATACGCCAGAACTGGGTCCACCAGTGGGGCCCTGAAGCAGCCGGAGAGGCCCCTGAGGAGAAAGAGGATTAAAAGGCAGTCTGCTGAGCGACCTGCCTCCTCTTCACTCCTCCCCATGCAAAAGACCTCAGTCCTTCCCCCGCACTTCCCCACCTGGATCCTCGCTTCCCCGTGCCCCCTATACCACAAACATGGCCTCCTATCCCTCTACTCGGAGTCGCGGAAGATACCTTCCGAATTCCCGATCTTCCTATCCCTCCTCCAGACAGAGGAGAGAAGATGCATTTGTTCCATCCTCTTCGATGCCCCCATCTGTCTCATCGCTCTCCAGTCCCTCCCCAACTATAACCAGTTCGGTGAGGTGGCTGACGCCATTGACGCCGTCCGCGCCCTCAAGCTATCAATCCGCATCCTGGCCAACCATTACCCGAACCCCTCGCAAAATACTACCAACGTGATCTTTACCCTATCCTTCGCCATTGCTCCGTTCTACAACCAAATGCTGGAAGGAGAAATCATGTCCCTGGTCAAAGCCATTCCGCACCAACTGCGATGTACCCTGGTGCGCAGCATGTTCCGGGAGCTCGCCCCTACTTTCTTCTGTGAATACCTGGTCAGGGTTCGAGAGTATACTGGCCCAATCATCGGTGCAGTGGACTCGACTAAGGGCATCCCCCTCACTGCTGGACCACCTCACCTCCGCCACTACTGGGGTAAGAGACCATCTCGAAGACCAGATGCTGGGGCCATACCAGGCCAGGAGGTTCCCGCAGTCTCCTTCTCCCCCTCTGCCGCCTCCGCCTTCTCACGCTATCTGCGCTCCTACGCCAACAGCTCCCCCCATACCGCTCCTCCAACCCCTCCCCCGGTATCCTCTCAACCCTCTTCTATGGGAACCAGGGAAACTGCCCGTCGAACCCCCTCTCCAAGCAATGACTCCCTCCCTGGGCTGGACTCCTCAAGCGATGGGGAGTCCTCCTCCAAAGCCGAACCCAGATGGGATCTAAACACGGCCCATTTGGGCCGGGCCTATCATGGTAAGGATCTCCCCAGATCCGTGCTCCAAGCAGTCGACTCCGCCATCGCCCAGTCGGCACGGCTCGCCGCTGCCAAGTCAGTCTCCCTCCCCGCCTACCCCCCCTCAGCCGAAGCCACACGCTTCGTCCCGCCCTCGTGGGTCCTGCTTCGAGTGCAATCAAGTGGGGCATTACCGACCAGAATGCCCCTCCTACCTCTGTCCCGGTTGCGGCACCTACGCCCCAGGCCATGCTCAATACGCATGCCCAATCAACCCCCGACCCTGCCCACAATGTGGTGAGAAGGGACACCCTGAATCCCTTTGCACGGCCGATTGGAGCAGCGATGGTCTTGACTGGGATGACGAGGACGCTCTATGGAACAACGGGGATGTGGACGGACCAGATAGATGTTGAGTCGACACCTCAACCATGGGAAGGGGGTAATGTTATGGTCTGGGATGACATGCTAATGCATCAGGAGCAGCTGGACCTTGCCAGCAAGGAAGCGATCCTCGACGCTACCTACCAAGGGTATGTGTCGTTCATCAATGGCAAAGTCCTACCGGGACTGTCCTCTTGAGGGGATGACCTCGAAAGAGGGGGTGATGCTTTCCCCTGACTGTATGATCGGTTAGATTGCCTTTCCCTTCTTTCGGCTATGCTTTCCCAAGGTCCGTCTCGGAACGTTCATTCTATCCTCTTTCATCCTGTATAGCCGCTGTACGGACTTATTTAGAATTTCCTCTTCTGACCGTGGTATGCCTCCCACGACTGTGAGAACTCTCTCACAGTCAGTCTTATCCTTTCCCATGGACGCTATCTCTCCCCTAGCTGTACCTCTTATTACAGTTACGTTTTCCCATCTATTCCAGTTACGTATAAGAACCCTAGATTGGCACCATATACTATAGTTTGATCTACGCAATCTACGTTGCGCATCATCTCATTCTGCTTGCGAGCGAGACCCTTGATCTTCAGGAGAAGATCTTCGCCTCAGACTGGATCGCCCTCCTCCCACTATTCTTGAACTTAGAATCACTATCCTCCTCCTTCTCTTTGTTCAACTTCTCAACTCATAGGAAAGCTCTTGGAGCAACTCGTCACAAGCCACCGGTCGTGCAGCCAGCATTAACACTCTGGGTGACCTGTTTCGCCGCATAATGGACAGGGGCGAGGCTTAACTGGGCAAGCGTACTGGGCATGCCCAGGAGCATGTTTCCTACAGCCGGGACAGAGGTAGTGCGGGCAATCCGGTCGGTAGTGGCCAGATTGGTTACACTCAAAGCAACAGCCGCGGAGGTAGGGAGAAGGGTTTGCCGGCGACTTGGGGGAGTTGGGGGGGACGGAGTGCGAGGTGGCGATTTGGGCAGCGTGGGTGATGGCGACGTCGACGGCTCGGATTGTAGAGCTGGAGAGATCCTTACCGTGATAGGCCCTGCCCAGATGGGCCGAGTTTGGGTCCCATCCGGCATCGGCTTCGGTGGAGGACTGCCCATCATCCGAGGACTCAAGAGTGGGGAGTTCGTCGTCTGAGGGGATGGGGGGTTGCTGAGGTTCTTCCCTGGTTCCCAGAGAAGGGGGTTGAGGGGATACCGGGGGAGGGGCTGAAGAAGCGGAATGGGTCCGCAGGTAGCGTGAGAAGGAGGCGGCGGCGGAGGGAGAGAAGGTGACGGGAGGAATCTCCTGGCCTGATAGGGGCCCAGCATTGCGTCCTCCACCAGGTCACTTATTCCAAAGGCAGCGGAGGCGAGGTGGTCCGACGGAGAGGGGGATTCCCACAGTCGAGTCCACTGCACCGATGATTGGGCCAGCGAACTCTCTAACTTGGACCAGGTACTCACAGAAGAAGGTTGGGGCGAGTTCCCGGAACATACTACGCACCAGGGTACATCGCACTGTGTTAATGCGATAGCGATTTACTACTTCACCGATAACGAGGGCGAGGGCTTGCGCAAAGATCCGGAGCGAATAGGTGAAGGTGAGGGCTACCAGCACACAAGTATGGCGATTACGAGCCAGGACGATGGTCTCGCTCACTCGAGCGGCGTGAGTAAGTTACGCTTGTGATTGCGTAGATCTAACTGAAGTACATGAGCGCTGATGGGGGCGCTTTTATACGTAACTATGGAGGGATGGGAAACTACTGCCGATATAAGGAGAATCGGCAGGGGGAGATTGAGCGTCCGAGAAAGTACTAACTACAAGCTCCATCCGAAGGCGATGCGAGCGGAGATGAAGAGATAAGGAGGAGGACATACTGTGGACTGCGGAAGGCAGTGGATGCTTCTACAGAGTCCGTATGGCGGTGTACAAGATAAGATCAGATCGGAAGCAAAAGAGGAAACAGAGCGATGCAGAAAGAAATAGGTACCCAGCTACTCCGTGGTTGGGCTTCCCACGTTCGAGTCCCCCATCGGATAGACGAGGTAGAGGTAGAGGTCTGAGGCGCTAAGGAGTCCTGCTTGAACGAAGGCCTCAGTAGCGCGATCGATAGTGCGATGTAACTCAGCATATCGCCTCTCGATCTCTTCCCAGCCCGTAACACACTGGGTGCGGAAGGGCTTCCACCAAGGACATTGCCCCACCCTCCAGCATTTGGTCATAGTACGGGGGAATGGCGAAGGATAGGGTTGAGATCGTTGTCATCGTCTGTTGGTCAGTCTTGCCAGAGTTGGCCAGGAGACGGATCGAGTGTTTAAGGGTGTCGACAGCGTTGACTGCATCCGTGACTTCCCCAAAGTTGTTGTAGTTTGGGAGATCGTGTAGTAATGCGAGGGTTTTTGGATAGTCAAAAATGACGGAGCAGAGCCGTCATCGCTCATTGGCTTGGAGGAGCGAGAAGAAGAGGGGGAAGTCATAGGGAAGTTTGCAGGGGTCAGAGTACTTGGTCAGAAGGCCTCGTTTATGGTAGAGCGAAATTGGGGAAGTCAGGATCCAAGTGGGGAAGTGTGTGGGAAGGGTAAGGTCATCTGAAGTAGGAGTTTGCATGGGGAAAATGAGGAGGATCGGGGCACTCAGCAGCCACTCTTTAATCCTCCTCCTCAGGGGCCTCACCTGCAGCCTCTGGTCCCCATTGGTGGACCCAATTCTGTCGTATGACTTCCTCGAGTGGGGGGGGTAAGTCATGGAAAGGGGGTAGTTCCTCATTAGGAAGTGGGGGCATAGGTGGCGTGGAAGGTGTGGGAGTGGGCTCCCGTGTGGGAAGTCCTGAGTGGTCATGCGAGGGTGGGGGTGTGGGGATTTCCTGCCATTCCTGGCGTGGACCGTTGGGGGTGGTTGGGACAGTTGGGTTGAGCTGAGTCCAATTTCGATTGGGTTGGTCCTCAGGCGACACATAAGTTGGCGGGGTGATCCCCCAGAAGATTTCTCTAGAGGAGAATCGCAGGAACAATACAAATCCTAGTTGGCGATTGAGGTAGATTAGGAGAAGAAACGAAAGGAAGGCATAGGTGAGGGCGAGCGCAAGCAGATCGGTGAAGGAGAACATTGTGGGTTATCTGGTTCATGGGAAGTCCTTCCGATGTCCTGCTTGATAGGCTTTGAGGGCGTTTCTGGCGTGAGAAAGGTTACTAGCAGGTTCCCAGGAATCTTCGCTGTCGGGATATCCTTTCCATCTGATCAGGTACTCCCATTTCCTTCCCTTTCATCTATGGCGTTTAATAGTTTCTATTTCGTATTCTGCTTCTCCTTCGACTAATTGAGGGGGGGGAAGTGGGAACGAGGGGCCGAATTCGGAAGTGGAGGTGGCTGTGGTTAATTTGGAGGCGTGGAAAACGTCATGAATTTTCCACGTTCGTGGGATAGCCAGCCGATAATTAAATCGGCTGATTACTTGAGTAACCTCGAAGGGCCCCACTCATTTCGGGGCTAATTTTCGATGAAGGAACTTGATTTTCAGGTCCTTAGCCTCTAGCCAGACTTTGTCCCCAACCTTCCAAGGGCGGAATTTCGACGTAATCCATTCCTTCATATCTTGTTGGGCTTTCTGGTGCGCAGCTAAAGCTTCCTGTCGGGCTGAGTCCAACCATTTCATTCTATCCTCTACGGCGGGAAGGAAGGAGGTCTTGGTTAGGGGGGGGGTATGCTCTTGGTTCGTATCCCATCATTAGGGAGAACGGCGTAGCGTTGGTTACCGAGTGTGTTGCCGAATTGTGGGAAAACTCCGCCATAGGGAGGATCTCGCTCCATTTATCGGGGGAGTTGGCACAGAAGATGCGGAGATAGGTTTCGAGCTCCTGGTTGACCCGTTCTGATTCGCCATCCGTCTGGGGGTGGTAAGCGGTAGATAGGGCGACATTGTAGTCGAGAAGTCTGGCCAGTTCTTTGGCAAATGCCAAGGCGAAGTTAGGCCCCCGATCTGAGATCACCTTGTCATGGAGGCTGAAGCGAGGGAAGACGAAGCGGAAGAAGAGGTTGGCAACATCTTCGGCGGAGGCCATTTTTGTGCTAGGGAGGAAAATTACCCCCTTTGTAAGCCCATGGTCGACCACAACCAAAACAGAGTCAAAGGGGCCGGACGGCGGGAGGTCGGTGATGAAATCCATTGAGATCTGTTGAAAGGGGCGAGTGGCGGAGGAGGAAATCGGACAGAGGCCCGGAACAGTGGGGTGGGTGTTCACTTTGTTAGCCTGGCAGACAGCACAGCCCTGAATAAAACGGCGAACGTGGGAGGGGAGGCCCGGCCACCAGTAATCCCGAGAGACGCGGGTGAGAGTGCGGAAGCGACCCTCATGACTGCCAGCTGGGGAGGCGTGCAGGTGATGGAGGAGTTCAGTCCGGGCTGGCTCCGGAACGTACAGGTGGCCTTTATAATAGAGGGCCCCCTCAGAGAAGGTCCAGTCCTGGGCAGCAGATCGGGGAAAGAGTGGGGAGCCATCGGAAAGAGCATGGAGTGCGTCCAGCACAAGCGGGTCCGAGGGGGTAGAGGTTGCGATTTTCTCCGCGATCGCAATGTCCAGGTGCCGGATAAAGGCGGTGGGAGGGAGGAAGGTGACGTCATGGTTATCAAGTGACGTGTCTACTTCCGGAAGGCGAGAAAGAGCATCCGCAGGTCCCATTGCTGTACCCGGTAGGGCGGTCCAAAGGAGGTCGAAATCTTGGAGGAACATCTGCCAGCGTGCCTGGCGGCAGGAGAGGTTGTGAGGATGTTTGAAGTAGGTGAGATTTCGATGATCGGTTTGGATGGTGACTGGATGGGTGGTCCCTGTGAGATAGTGTTTCCATTCCACGAGGGCGTATATGATGGCAAGCATTTCGCGATCATAGATGTCGTAATTGCGCTCTGCCGAGCCAAAGGTTTTAGAAAAATAGGCACAGGGATGGAGGTCACCGGCGGAATCTTTCTGCATCAGGACCGTGCCGGCTGCTACAAGGGAGGCGTCGGTCATAACAGTAAAAGGGGCGGTGGAGTCCGGGTATCGAAGGACTGGCTTAGTAAGGAAGACTTCTTTTAATCTGGCAAAGGCTATTTGGCATTCCGGGGTCCATTCCCATGGGACCCCCTTCTTGGTTAATTGATGGAGTGGTCTGGCGATTTCGGAAAAGCTTGGTATAAACTTCCGATAGAAGTTGCAGAAGCCTATGAAGGATCGTACAGCCTTGACCAAAGTTGGCAGCTGCCAGTTCTGGATCGCAGTCAATTTGGTGGGGTCCATTTTCACCTCTCCTTTCGTGACGACCATTCCAAGGTATTCCACTTCGGAAACATTGAAGCTACATTTTTCCAGCTTGAGGTAGAGCTTATGCTCCTGCATTCACTGGAGCACCCTTCGCGTTCATTCATCATGAATATCTTGGTCGGAGGAGTGGATGAGCAGGTCGTCCATGTAAATGATTAGCCATCCTTCAGCTATCATGTCTCCAAAAATGTGGTCCATCAATGCCTGGAAGGTAGCCAGGGAGTTACAGAGGCCAAAGAACATGACAGTCGGTTCGAAGAGACCAAAAGGGGTGACAAAGGCTGCTTTCCATCAGTCCTCTGGCCAGATCAGAACATTATTGTACCCCCATCGGACGTCCATCTTGGTGAAGATTGACGAGTCCTTCAGTTTATCCACTAGATCAGAGATAAGGGGAAGGGGGTACGTGTTCTTGATTGTCCCTGAGTTGACGTGTCAATAGTCCTGGCAAGGACATAACTTTCCATCTTTCTTTGGTACAAAGAAGAATGGAGAAGCCTGGGGAGACTTGGAAGGGGTTGTCTTTCCACTCTTTAGATGTTCATCAACAAACTCCCTGCAGGCCTTGGTTTCTTCGGGGTTAAGCAGGTACGACTTAGCTCTTTTTGGAATGAACTCCTTAGTAAGTTCGATTGCGTGGTCAAAGAGCTGAGAGGGCAGTAATTCCCCTGGTGGGGGTTCCCCGAAAACGTCTTTATAGGCTGCATAGGTGGGGGGGAGGGTGACCTTTTCCTTATCTGCTGCTGCCGCTAGTTTGGTAGATACGGTGGTTTTGCGGACCGGGTATGCCTTTGCTGCTTCGTGATCTAATTTCTTCTTCCACAGTTTTGCAATCCTAGCATCCGGGTCCATATTTAGGTACCTGATCAGATACTGTTGGGTAATGGCTTTTGGCGAATCATGTCGTAATTTCGGTAGAATGTGGGGGAGGGTTACCTTCCCCATCGTCCAGTCGATCAGGGGGTTCATGGCCCTGAGCCAGGGAAGTCCCAAAATGAGATTCTCTTTCCCACAGTCTATTACCATCATGGTGATTGGTTGTTCCTGGTCTCCGATCCTTAGCGTGATCGAGACTTGATGTCGTATTAGGCCGTTTGCGTTGGCGGTTCCATCCATGTTACTTGCATGTAATGGGGTTTTCATCCGCTGTTTTTCCCATCCCATTCTGTTTACCAAATGTCGATCCACGAAACATCCGGTAGCTCTGCTATCGATAAGTGCCATAGTGTCGATGATTTTGCCCTGAGTACCAGCGTATAAGGAAGTGGGGATTCACATTGATTTGGACTTGGTACTTGTTACAATTACAGGGGCTATCCTGGGAAGCGAAGACGTCGATCCTTCCTTCCCTTTCAAAAATCCTCTTGGGTTCCTACCCGATTCACAGTTTCTTCGGAGTCCGATTCTTCTTCGGCTCCAGTATCCTTCTGATAGCAGATCTCTAGGGTCTTGATCGCAGTTTCTTCCGAGACTCCATATTCTTGTGCGAACTTTCCAAATTTGGACTCCTTCCGAGTTTCCGTCGCCCTGATCTGGTTCCTATTGTGGGTCCTTCCCGGATAAGCCCTTCCTCCTTTCGGGCGATTGTTGGGGTAACGAGGGTGGTTCCTAGTGGAACATCCTGGTTTTTTGCAAATGAAACAGAGGCCTTTGGCGAAGCATTCCGCTCGTTCATCAGGGGTTAAGCAGATGGTGTCAACGTCCATGGCATATGGGTCTCTTTCCTTCTTATGCGGACAGATAGAAGGGGCGAATCCTTTGCCTCCTTGACGGTCGTAGCGACTTTGCTTGGCGAGATCATAGAACTCTCCCGCCTTGTCCAACCATTCCTTCTGAGTCTTGGGTGGTGGATTGACTAGGGTCATTGCTTTAGCGATGTCGTTATCGACGGCTTGTCGGAGAATGCGGAATACGTCATTAACATCCTTCATCTTGGCTCGTCCGGATTCTAGTTCGAAGGCGGTCCTAAACTTGTGGAAGTTTCCTTTAAAGTTTCGGACGTCCATGCTATGGAGGGCGTTACGTGCTTGTTGCTCCATGGAAGCGGGACAGAAGGTGGTCAAGAAGTCTTTGGTGAGGACCTTGAAGTCAAGATCCGTCTTATCCCCATCGCCGAAGATCTTGTCGTACCATCCTTCCGCAAATGCTTTCCCCTGTCCCTTACTCATCCAGTTGAGGAAGGTGATTACTCGTTGGTGGTCCCCTTTCTGTACCAGATCTCCATAGATCTGGGGGTTGGCTTCGAAATAAGCCCTCATCTGATAATGCCATCGGTTGGCATCTTCGTTTTCTTCCGAGAACCCTTCTGGGAGGGCGGCCTTATTTTCCTTTGCTTCGTCGGCCATCCTTTGGTTGTCTAGTGCTTGGAGTATTCTTCTAGCGCGTTCCTGGGCGCGGGCACTTTCTTCAGCTGAGACTGGTTCTCCTTCAAATAGTCCGTAAGGTTCTTCCTCTGTTTCTTGATAGCTTTCCAGAGGCGGTTCAGGTAGCAGATCGGTGTCCACGTAGATCTGCTCTTCTCCTCCGTGGTCTCCTTCGTCGTCAGATATATGTTCGAAGTCCAGGCGTACGGGGTGGGCAGTCTCTTCTGGGTTACGCGGATTCGGTGATGTAGAGGTATAGGGGCTGATATCAAGGGATATTTGCAGCGGATCTGGGGAGCTTCCAGCTCTGATGCGGCCTGGAGGCCTTAGTGAGAACTGTTGGGCGGGGTTTGAAGATCTGGTGCCTGGTAGGCGTTTACCCTTCGCCGAAGAGCAAGTTGTCTGAGATGGCTGATGAGGAACCACCGGGTCCTGGTGTGAAGATGAAGGGCGCGTGGTTGTAGGGGTGTGGGTCTGGTCGTCGCTAGAGTCCTCGTATTTGGCTGAGAAGGATGTGGTGGGGGCAGGCGAGCTCCGAACGTAAGAGTTGGAGCCAGTGGAAGAGTTTGATCTTTTGTTAACGCTGGCTGCGTGTCCGGTAGCTTGCGACGAGCTGGTCCAAGAGCTTCCCTATGAGTTGACTAAGGAGAAGCTGAACGAAGAGGAGAAGGAGGATGGTAATTCTGAGTTCAAGAATAGTAGGGGAAGGATGATCCAGTCTGGGCGAAGATCTTCTCCTGAAGATCAAGGGTCTCGCTCGCAAGCGGAATGAGATGATGCGCAACGTAGATTGCATAGATCAAACTAAGGTACATGGCACTAATCTAGGGTCTTTTATACGTAACTGGGAGAGATGGGAAAACGTAACTGTAACAAGAGATACAGCTAGAGGAGGGGTAGCGTCCAGTCAAAGAAGGAAAAGAGATAAGATTGACTGTGAGAGAATTCTCACAGTCACGAGAGAAGATCCCACGAGCGTGGGAGAGTACCGATCAGGTCCGTATTGCGGTATACAAGATATGTCGTCTCGAAAGGGGAACTGGCCAAGAATAGGGAAACATGGACAAAAGAGGCAGAGAAAGACAGAAAGGGAAATCATCCCGGAAAGGTAGTGGGCTGCGTACCAAAGTAACTCTCGACGTCGTCCCAGCTGAAAGAGGGCCCAGCAGTAGTTGGCCCCTCACAGAAGGAGAGATATCCTTGATAGGTGGCATCAAGGATGGCTTCTTTGAGGGCAAAGTCGAGCTGCTCCTGGTGAGGCAACATGTCGTCCCATACCGTAACACTGATAAGGAGAAATATAGGTCATGTTTAGACCATAGCGACACCAATAAGGAAGAGGAAAAATGTCCGAAATTGACTTATCAAGAAGATTACAACTGTTTCTCCATTCTTCGCTTCCACTCTCCCAACATCGCAGCCGTTCGATGGCCTTTATGCTGAATTTGTCCTTCAAGGACTTCTCTAATGGCGTTAGATTCTTCAACAAGAGAAGTTTGGAAGGCATGTCGAAGAAGACGCTGCTTATGACGATGTAAGCGAAGTTCGGCAGGGGAGAGACAAGAATAGAAATCATGTCGCCATCTTGCATCTATCTGCTCATTATATTCCCGGACGGTGGGAACATAATTCCGATATGTCAATCGGTCATTTCAAAACTCAACGTACTCAAATCCTGTTGAAGGATAAAGCGACTTCCAAAGAAGCCGACCAGCAGCCCCATGAATCCCATTTGTTGCGAGGTCGAGAATTTCGAAACCAGCTCGAAAGTGGACAAGTGCGTCAGGACACTCAGTATCCCTTGGCACTTCAATAGCCAGTCCCACTCCCTCATAGATTGAGAAGAGGGTTTCATCGCCATAGGTGAACGAATTGACATGACTAATTGTCCGGTTTTGAAGCTCAACTGGTGGAATTTGAACCAGTTGAACGAGCCGGTCAGACCATCCCATCTGCTGACTGCGAAAATGGTCCGGTCTCGTCAAAAGCAGAGTGGGAATCCAGAGAAGGTGGAGGTTGATCCTCGTTATCTCGTTGGATTCGAGATTGGGTGGTAGGGCGGCGAGTACGTCGTCGAGGAGGATGTGGTCGTGTGCTCGAGGAAACGGACGAGCTAGCGGCCGAAAGGTGGCTATCTGGTGTTGCCAGTGGTAAGTCCGGCCTTGTCCTATGATTACCTGAAGTGTTTCTGGTGTTTGGTACACACGGAAGGTTCAGAAGCAGTCTTCTTGGAGAAGAATCTCCAGAGGCTTGCTGGGAACGGAAGGCATTGTCAGGGTTTTCGGTAGGAGGGATTGGAAGAACTTCGTCTGTGAGAATCCTTTCAAGACGTGGTGGAAGAACTCATTCTGCAAAGATGATAGGGCGTTTGAGAGCTAACTGAACAGAGAACTCGGGTTGAGGACCTATTGAGGGACCGTTGTGAGTATAAGTCCCTTCAAAGTGTCGGCAAATTTGTCCAATGTCTAATGCCCGGTGACAAGCAGGACAGAACGCGTATCGAGGGAGTTCTGGATGGACGGGGTGACAACAGAGAGTAGCTGACCAAGCATTTCTGTTTGGTCGAGAGATGACAGAGGAAGGAGCAGGATAGGAAGGAGGAGGAGAAGGAGCAGATGCTCAACTAGATCCTGAGCGAGAGGGTTGTTCCTCATTGAGCACTCCTGGGGTAGGAGGTCGAGGATCACCTAGAGCTCGAGGTGCTGCGTGGTGAGAGTCGGAGTTGTCCGAACTCTGGATGGAAGAGGGTCTTGGTTGATCGGGATTTACCTGGGGTTCTGTGCACATATAGCAATGCAGATTAACCGCCCATCGGTTAGTTCTGATCAAATCAGTGGTGTTGAAAACATAAGTCCAATGAAACGGATAATGTTCCAAGTACGCTCATAATGCTTGGCAAAGAATCATAGCCAAAGCATTTTCCATGCTATCTCGGGTGCTAAAAGAAAAAGACATCCCGAGGAAAATAGTGGCAGCAACAATGAAGAGCTCGAGGAATCGCTGAGCGATATCTCTCATCTGTGCTAAGTCAAGCGGCATCATGATCACGTAAGACGGACGCTGACTAAGCCAGGGCTCATAACCTATCGAGAGTACCATGCTCTCGATGGGGGACGATGCAGAAGGATATAACTCCTAGTGGGAGACTCACTGGGATGAGAGTATTCGCAAGATAGAACTTGAGGGTGGTAAGGGTGGGTGTAGTAGTAAGAGTTGAAGACTGAGAGATGGTAATAGAACGAAGGCAAGGAGCTCGTTATTGTTCTGGGACAAGAGGCCCAGTTTATATACTACAGGACTTGTTTGTACCTGTATGTACTCGCTACTACGTATAGTAAGTAAGCGGAATGTCATGGAATGTCATGGAAGGATCATGTGATCCAGCTATTAGTAATCAACCAATAGCAGTAAAAGCTCTTATCTATGATGTCATATAAACGAACATCCTAGAATGATGCATAGCATAATAACTCATTAGTAAGATAATGAGTCTAGAACCACGGTATGTTGATAAGTAAAATTAAAGGTAGAAATACCATGTTTCTCAACAGTCAACCGTGACAACAACGTGGCAGCAGTGGCGATATTCGTTCACACTGGCCCCACCACTGCATTGTCAAGGACAACGACACACCTGCACTGACCCCATTACCGTGCCCATCATGCGGCGCCTCTGGTGATGACGACAACGACGTGAAGCTCGCAACAGTGCGACCGTCATGACATTGTCATGGACATGCTAGTAGAGTGAAACATTGACGGTGATGCCATTGCTTCCCGCAGGTAAACCCACAATGGGTGCGGGTATGGGTACGGGTAGGCCTTCAGTACCTGCAGGTATACTCATGCAAAACCCTATGTATTCCTAGTCTGTCCATGTTCTAGTTACATTGCGCCCTTAATACACTTTGTTTGTTTTTGCTTCAGTCAGTGGGCACACAAATCATGAAGATATGTAGAATACATGGGTCCAACTATGGGCGCTCTCACTCCAAACCACCTTCACAGCCATGACCTATTTGGCATCAGGTGACACCAAAAGGTTGCACCTCAGTCGTAGCCGAGGCAGAGCTTGAATTATAGGCCTCTCAGTCCTGATTAGTCAATATTGGTCGATAGGTCAACCCCTTGGAATGCTGGTGCTACCCAGGTCATAACCCTCTACCATCACCATGGCCCACATCAGCCTCCAACGATCACGACAAAAACCACAGGCAGCTAGACAAACGAAGTCAAGGAAAGACAATACAAATCAAGACTACTTGAAGATGTACCATGCCTATATGCGCGCATATACGCAGCTGAGAATAGGCAAGAGCGCGGGTAACGTACCCAGCCTGTGGCTCTACCTGTTCCCATACCCACTATAGGTTTACTGTACCCACAGGTTACGGCCTGTGCGCCATGCTTGATTCGTCCCATTTGGCCTTGGTGCAATAGCGTGACTCAGTAAGTCTGTTTGGTGGTACTGGCCCCTCTAATTCTCATCTTGATTTGTCCTCGACAATTCAGTGGGTTTTGGTGGTCAGGTGGTTGCCCATGGTACTTGGTGTGTGTTGTGGATGGCTTGGCAGGTACGTCACTCATCGAGCATTTCACTATCTGCGCTGACTCGGCCGGTCTTCAGCTAGCAAGTCCATCCCAACTCATTTCAAGTCGCAGCGTGCATCACTCATTGCATTGTCCATCTCGCCTGAATCCTCTGCCATTGTATCCACTGCCGCCTCTGTTGTTCTAGTGGCCCAAATCGCCATCAGTGGGTTTGTCTTGCTGTTGCCATCATCCTTGTCACCTGCATGACGTTCCATGTCACCCTAGGTATCATCTCCATCTGTCTGGTCTCCCAAATTGCGTTCCTCTGTCTTCCTCCACTCAATGTCGCTTGGATCGCCCACCACTAGGTGCTCTATCTCAACTCAGCATGTTCATGTCACTGAAGCGCTCTGCCTCGTCGTCCCTAGGGCCTCTCCCATGGAATCTGATGCAGTTCACACCAATCGGGCACTACAATTTTCCCTTGTCGTCTCCCGGCTTGTTCACTCACCTCAGCTCCCTCCTAGCACTATACCTCAACCTGGTGTGTTTGTCTCATCTCAGCGCTGCCAGTGGTCCTAGCTGTTTGTAGGTTGTTCGCTGTGTCCTTAGGAGTTGCATAGTGCAACCATTCAGCCTCTGGCTCAATTGGACCCTCTGCTGGTGAGTACCTCCTCATCCTTTGGTCTGCTTGGCCTCAAGTCTCTACTAACGGGTTCCACATCGTCCTCAACTGCTTTGCATCATCCTTGACATGTCCAGAAGGTCTCGACGCGACCACTCCAATTTCAGCACATCTGCCTACGGGGTGACATGGGTAGGTGAGGGACAGATTAAGACTCAAGAGACATGCCATCAAGGAACCACCAGGGGATAACCATGACTTGGCTTCTATAGTACCAACTAATAGTATGTACTATACAGTATTTGAACAAATGCAATATATTCTTGTGCATGGCAGTACTAATGTGATCGAGTGTGCACGACCATACCTATGTCTGATAGAATAAACCAAGTCTATTGGACCATCTAGGTTCCTATACTTGGTCATATATTCTCGAGCAAGAACGACTATCGAAAGTATGGGTTACAAGGTATGTACGGCGGTACATGACTAGGTACGAGCATATTTTGGTTTGACAATTTTTGTGATGAACGTGTGCACATTCATGGCCTGCGCCGACCCCAACTGCTCGGCGCAAAATCAAAAGGAGATCATGTATTATATCGTGCGGACTAGTAGAATGTATAGGATACGATTACTTCTCAGGACTGTGCAAAACGAGAGCCTTTAGAACGTTTCTTCTCCCCCCGTCCATTTGCTTGCACGAAATTGAATAGGGTGTTAGTCGCGTCAATCTCAATTTTGTGAAGTTTGCTCACCATCGCCAGGACTACGAGAGCGTTTGCAACTTGGACCCATCTCAGTTACCGAGGAGCTCTGCTCAAGGCCAGGCTCCGAGGAGGAGGGAAGCACTGGTTCAAGACGAGGTGGAGATGTCATAGCAGGGCGGCCCTCGTCTGCAACATCTTCCCGGTCCTCTTGGTCCGTGACGACACTCTTATCCCCTTGGTCCGTAGCGGTGCCCTGGTCCTCTTGGTCCACGATGATGCCATGGTCTTCTTGGTCTACGATGGCACCCTGATCTTCTGGTGGTGATTTGTCCTTATCCAGAGCGCCATCTGGATGAACGGCGGCTTGCTCATCTCGTTCAGTCTCTTGGTCTTCGGACTCCTCTTGCAGTTGCAGAGGAGCAACAGGAATAGTTTTGGATACTCGTGGGAGTATATCATCACGAAGCCATTTCTTCCCCTTGGGTAAGAATGTCTTGGCTTCGTAACCGCGGAAGGTAACACCGAGCTTAAGATCCGAGTCAGCCACGTCTGCCAGATCACCTTCCAGGTCGCCACAGCGTTTACGATACGCGTTCTTCTGCAGCGCCTACGTTGTGGGTTACAGAGTCGTTAGGGAATTCAAGTCACAGATATTTACCTTTACTAGCTTTGACAGTGCAAGGTGAACGTCCTTGTGCAGCTCAGGAGATTTGGCCTGGTTCTCGTTGAATGGGTCTTTCCACGACAATGGACATTTCTCTACGCTATTGACGATCTTCTGAACGACGTCCCGGTCGCTTTGCTTGTCTATGTGAGACACCCATGTTGTTAATTCGTCCAAAATGTCGAAGCGATCATCGGTAGATGGATGAGTAATCTGATCAGCAAAGGAGAATGGGATCAAACGTGTTGGTTCGGTAGACGGCGCACCGCCGGTTCGCTGAGTAAAGGCAGAAAATGGGAGCGGCTGCTGTTTCACGTACGGCTGACACCGAGAGACGAAGGAAGAGCGTAGACGTGCGGCTGCAGGGATAGATTCGATTAGGTCACTGCGATACTCAGCCGTAATGTTGAATTCCAACACCCCTGCACCAGCGATATTGTGAAATTCGCGACTACGGGAGCTGCTGGAAATACTCTTCCAGTTCCAAGACGAGTGGAGGAGTAAGTTAACGCCTTGAGTGGTCATATTTGACTTGTGTTTGAGAGGAACTGGCTGAGCTGGCTTGCAAGCCTCGAACATAGCCTTGGATAAGGCTTTGCTCTGACTCCGAAGTAAGGACAACTGCCCCCGCATCTCAGCCTCTTTCTGATTCGGCTCCTTCGTTTGTCTCGACCTTAGCTTCTTCGTCATATCCGCATCTCGCTGTTGCTCAGAGGTCTTGTCATCCCCACTATTAGCAGACGGAAGAACCATCGCAAGTTCCTTCGTAGTTTGAACGCGCTGAGTATGTAATTCGACGTACTCAGGCAATGCAACCTCGAGGGAAAGGCACGCGCCATAATCGTTGAGTACCACACTTAGAAGCTATGCGAAGGTGAATGTGTGTCAGGAAAGAAATATATTACCGAGTTTGTAGAAGACAGACATACAATGGAACTTGCCGGACAACCCTTTTTAACCCAGTCATATTGATTTAACGCATCTGCCGCAGCCTGAGTATACGATGGAGTATTTGAGGATTTCGAGAAGGCGATCATATAGTCTACCAACGGATCAAACCAACGCGAGATCTATTAATGGGTTAACGCAATTAATCTAAACACCAGACGTTAGAGATGTGGACATACCTCCTTAAGTACCAATGGAATTCTGCCCAGATGAGATGACAACAATACAAGCGGACCGCGAGTAAGGATAGGAAGGCCGTACGTTATGTCTGTGTGATCGAGGACAACGAGTTTGAATTTCGCGGGAATAGAATCCATGACTGGGTGTAACGAGGTGTCAACTTGACTACGAACTTCCGCATCTTGAAGGTGTTGTAAGAGAGCCTCCGATGCATCGGATACATATTGCTGGAAGCTGCAGGCATATTCAATGTCGGCCATACAACCGAAAGCATCAATCGCAGGCTTTTGCATTCCTCCCCACCATGTAGTGTCAATCACTTGAAGTACACCCTAGACTGTTGGTTATTCCGACGAACGATAATAATTTTACATAGACGCTCACAGGGAGTAACCTTTTCAAAGCATCGACCCTTCCAGCTTGGCGTAGCTGCGACATTTGTTTCTCTATCGAGGGCGCAGGTACCGTGGACACCTCCTTCGCCGATTCCCTGAGAAGCTCGTCTACTTCTTCCATTTTGAGGACGATGTCGGTAAGGCAGAGGTTCAGCCTTTCTGCCATAGCTATAATGGCAGCGCACATAAGCTACATTGTAATATTAATATGGACGTTAGGAAAGAACGAGAACTTCACTCACGCCCCCATGAATACCACAAAGTTGGTCATTTAGCCAGCGAACAGACATTTCCGGCATCTCAAAAAAATAGGTACTGCCACTCGTGACAAGGAGCTCGGTCACCTTGAAGGCTGGATCGGAATTAAGAATGGTAACCATAGGATTGGCCTTCTTCGATGTGTTCCGTTCGCGCAACTCCTTGATCTTCTGTGTTCTCTTTGCCACTGGCAGTGTAGCAAGCAACTGCATCTCCATAATTACTCTCTCTTCTTGGGTTTCCATATAGACGTGCCTTGATTCATTGCGACTGAGATATTGGGCAAGTTCTATGCCGTCCGCAAGCAAGGCAGCTGAATGATAGATGAGAATAGAAAGACGGTATGGATGGTGGTAACTCACTTTCATCGTAAATAGCTACAAGCCAATTCCCACTGTATTGTAGGACACCGCCAATATGCTGTAACTCTTTGGTAGAATCCTTGTTGAAATAGGCAATTTCATCGGGAGATGGTTCTTCAATACCCTTTATTTCCTCGCGTTTATCTTCTATCTCTCGGAACCTCTTGCCAAGATTGGTAAGATAGCATTTCAGTGCTTCGAATCTGTGTCTTCCACCAGCGCACTTGATAAACGTAGGGTCGGAGGAAAATTTGAATGTATGGATTTTGCTGCGATCGCTCACATCGGAAAGCTTGTCAGGCTTCACTAAGCAGGTCTCGTCGATGGCACTCTTGGAGATGACTATGGGTATGACCGATCGTTCTTCGAATCGCTCGAGCCCATTCTGCTCAAAGGAAGTCTCTAGTAAGCGAACTTCGGATGATCTAAGAGGTCGGGAGTTCCAGGTGCCAAAGACAAGGTTGCTCTCGTGCTCGACGAGATCCAAGATGGAATATCCAAGGAGACACTGGCGTACACTTCGCTGGAGCCTCCAGCTTTCTTGAACACTGTGATCTAGCTGCTTCACTATCTCAACCTCGTTCGAATTGAGCAAGAGACTGCGAGGTTCCCGGCGAGAACTCCCCGACTGCTGAATAAAAAGTCAGAATTGAACGAATGGCAAGACCTCGAAACTGCTTGCCTCTGCTAACTGGGAAGCTTCTTTTTTCTTCCTGCCAGGCGCCATAGCAACAATCCGAGGCTCTTCTGAATGAAAAAGAGAGAAGACTAACGCTAATTGAAGAATTACAACCGGTTACCGCGAAGAATTTTGCGTTGACTGTCGGGGATTCGTCCGTACCCTGAGGCCTGAGGCCTAAGTTCTCACGCGAGCTTAAATCCCGACGCTCCGCTAGGTGGGTCGACTAAATTCGAAGTTAGTTCTCTTCGAGTTCTCTTCAAATAAGTAAGCTTATGTTCTCACAGTGACTCGCAAGATGCTTCTAGACCTCATTTCCAGTGGGCAACAATACTTTCCTGCACATCGTCTGGGTCGATCCCTTCTTCCATACTACCGGTGACGCGACAAGTCACAGCTCCGGGGTCGTGTGTTTACTATTCAGGGTGAACACCATATTTTTGTCTCGTCTGGAAAGACCCACCTAGACAGCAAGGAACTTCGTATGAGATTATCTATCCGGCGTGCATAACATTGCGCTCGGCACGCACGGCCTTGAAACTCCGGGCCACGTGGGCCACGTGGGCCACCGACGCACTCTCTTCGACTCGGAGTCTCGGAGAGGACTTGTAACATGTATTCTATTACACCAGAGCACTGTAGGAGTACTAGTAGTTGGCATTGAGTGTAAGTGAGTACATCAGTATCACTCCACCAAATTCCTACTACTCTAAGACGTGATTCCTAACTTCCGCAAAATCTGATTCAAAAGTCCCCCTTGAGAGTTTGCCAGCTCTTCAATCTGAGTTTTCACGCTATTGGTCTGAAATTCCATAATGTCGCCAAGCTGCTGGATACCTTGATTATGAAGCACTCTTAGACCTCCCACTTCATTTCGAAGTGCATTTGTCGCACTACCCATGTCATCAACTCTTGCTTGAAGATTGTTCACCTGTGCCTCCAGGGTATTTACTTTCGTCTCCACATTCCCTATTTTTTCCTCCAAGGTTGTAACTTTCTGTCCTGCCTTGTCAATCTGACTCTCCTGGTCCTGCAACTTGAACCAGATGTCCGTAATGGTGATGTCCTCTTCCATCGTGGACCACTCTCAATAAGACAGAGCATATTTAACAGACAATTGCAGTACGTACCTGCCTCTTTGGCCTTGCGGCGAGCCCCAAATGTATCACTATCGGATTCCTCCACCTCCCTGGCCCTGTGGCAAGCTCCGGACTTGGACGTGTCACTATCAGATTCCTCCACTGATTTAGATGCTGCAGAGGACCATAGAATAGTCAATCCAGCATTCGAAGAATCACCTCAAGCTTACCTGTGGTCTGACTTGGAGTGATGCTGTTGATTGCATCCGAGTCTGAGGTGCTAGAGGTGCCAGTGGTGATTGAGGTCGCTGAGTCCCGTGTAGTCAGAGGAGTGAAGTTTGGGTTCGCTTGAAACAGTCCCAAGTCGCCTTCATCGTACCTGGTATCAATCAAGTCATTGTTGATTTCTGTGGAAGGCATGTTCAAGAAACTGTAGTAGGTGGAGCTTTGAGCAGTCGCCGCAGTACTCTAGAGTTATGTGTGAGAAAGAATCGGACTATCATCGATTGATCAACCAGGGGAAGTAGTAGACGATCCTGCCAAGCCTGCGACGTTGATGAATCTCGTCTGAGTCGCTCTGCTTATGCACTTGTGCGCCAATATCAGCCGAATCCAGCATCTCTGCGCATGTACCCATCGGCCCTTCGGAGGAGACCGCCACAACGGAATCGTAGAAGTGCTCGTCAACCAAGCCATCGGTTCCCGTTTCTTGCAACGGCGTTTTTTTACGAAACAGCTGAAGTCTTGTTTCCCTTGGCATTCGCTTTCCATCATCTTATGCGCATTTTTTTCTCGCCCTACCTCCCACTGTCCTTGTTCTCACTTTGGATACTTGGTCTTAGCTAGGATACTCCTTACACACTCCTTGGTTTTCTTGTACTATATCAAAGTCTGATTCATCCTATGATATACCATTTGGCCCATTTGGCGCTATTTCGTCATGTTCGCCCTCTTTACTATTCTACCTTGACACTTTCGATGTTCCAGTATTCTTGGGCGTAGTCCTGGATGGCACGATCGGAGCTAAACTTTCCCATCTATTCATATCGTTGGATACCCTAACGTCAATATACTCGATCGGGTTGACGCACCTTTGCGGTCGTCCTGATACTCTTCTTGATCCATTCGGTTCGGTCAGCGTAAGCCTCGTCTACCATGCGCAGGGCCTCGATGTCTGTAGAAACGTCAGAACCTATCCAGGGACGCGCTCCAAGACCCACAAGAATCGAAATCGTCCGTGATCAGATAGTAATCGCCTTGCCGAATCGTGTTCAACAACCTGCGTCGACGTCGTAAGACGCTGGCCCTTGGAGAATTCGAGGGGCAGAAGACACGTACGGCTCGTAGACGTGCTCGTCGCCAAACATGCCTTTGGAGATCACCTCCAGCACGGACGCGAGCGCGGGCGACTTGCGTTCGACGGGGTGATACACGTGCTCGTGGCGCAGATCCTCCACGTCGGGCGTCAGGTCTCCAAAGAAGACTGGCGGATCCATCGACGATTCGCGATCGTCGCAGGTCAGTCAGACTCAGTAATGCAAAGAGCGAAAAGAGAGCGGGAACGCTTACAGATGTTGCTAGAACCGACTTCCTCGGCGATCTCGATGTTGGCGCCGTCGACCGTTCCGAGGAGGAGGCCGCCGTTCAAGCAAAACTTCATGTTGGACGTGCCAGACGCCTCCGTGCCAGCGGTGGAGATGTGCTGACTGATATCCGAGGCAGGTATCAGCACTTCAGCCAAGGTCACCGAATAGTCCGGGAGGAAGAACACGCGAAGGTAGCTCTGCGTCTCCGGGTCCGAGTTGACAACGCGAGCGACGTTGACGATTAGGCGGATGGTCTGAAATGTGGTCAACTATTTCAATATAGGACGCGCACAAGGCGAAGGGCACCGGTTTAGCAATGTAATCTGGTGATTGTGGTGTCAGTACGTGGTAACGTCAGATGGACGAGAACTTACAACCCGGAGCAGCCTTTCCGGCGAAGAAGACGTTCCGCGGGATGACTTTCTTTCTTTCTTCTGGCTTCATTGCCTTCAACATCAAGTAGCGCTGTGAGAGGTGTAAGGGCCAACAAAGTCAAGGGCGAGGTGTTTAATAACACACATGAACGACATCAAGGATGTTGAGCATTTGGCGCTATATTCGATGTTAGGTTATAATCCTAGGTATTGCACCCGATTTACCTTGTACTCATGCAACCTCTATACCAGAGCCCAATCAACGATATAGATATAGATGTATGCTAGCCTTACCTTTAATTGGACGTCGAAAAGTGCATTCGTGTTGACCTTCAATGCCAGGGTTGTTTGGATATAATGAGCTAGTCTCTTTATTCAAGCTGGCCTGCTTCACGGAGGCCCATGCAACTTGGAAATCTTTGTCTTGGACATGGTCCAACAGTCCCTCGAGCTTGGACAGATCTTTCAACCATGTACTTTTCGGAATCTTGAGAGTTTGAGTAATAAGTTCGCTGAGGTTCGGGTTGCACTAAAAAATGCGTCAGCATCGTCCTTCTTCGGGTGACCACGGAACGAACTCGGTCAAGCCACTGCCGAGGAGTGACTTTGGACAGGTCAATCGCTGAGATGTCTGAGACCCCTTAAGATACGTACCTCCGTTGGTGACGTTTCCGAACCTTGCGGGACGTCAGATGACAGCGCTGTGAGAATGGTGTCGAGCACATACTTGCCGATACCAAAGTAATCCACGAAATCCTTGAGGATTGTAGTCCTCACCAATTCGCTGTGGAGCTGGAAAAGAAATCACTTGTACTCAAACGGGGACGATAAGAAGATCGCAAGCGCAAATCGGCGACGCCGTTGACCTTCCTGCTGCCTGTTTCGATGATGATTAACAGACATTCATCGCTGAACAAAGATCACGGACCGATGCACGCCAGATGTGTCATGCGAACGTTCTTTGGCACACCCTCTAAGTAACTATGGCTATTAATATCGCGCGAGGAGTGTACCATTACCCGCCTTCAATCAACGACATCCTTGTCAAACGGTCACGGTCATCGGGGAACATCTGTTCGACGGCTGTAGCGACCTTAGCCTTGGTCACCGGGAGTAATACACTCTTACATTGCAAGAATAATCTTTGAAACCAATCATGATGTATCTTGAACTCGAAACCGAAATTACAAAAGTTGACTCACGAGTTCTGTGAACATGGAGTCAGTGTCAGTGACATTTGCTTCTCCAAAGGCGCGAACTGACGATATCAAACATGATCTGCATGTGTCTAGGGGGTGTCTCAATAATAATATCCAACAAGGGACCGGTGGCGTACCGAGGTAAAAGGTGTTCCATCAGAGGAACAGGCCACTTTTCTAGTGCTTCCTGAATGATTGTCTGTCACGATGCCAAGTGGAAGGAGCTGTATGACCCACAGGAAGCACGGTATGATTGGTGAAGAAGAAAGTCTCCGTGACGATCTTCCACGTTGTTTCCCAGGGCACGTCTTCCTCGTCGAGTAAAATACGCATCAGTTCTGGAAGAGCCAATGTAAGATGGGTCTGCCGTGCAATTTTAGAAAAGGCTGCATCATGATGTTTGTAAGAGCCAGTTCGGGAACGTCGCAACGGCCAGATTCATTGATTTGTTGTGTTTGGTTTGCAGTTCAAAACTCGGCATGGTCTCCCAGGATTGGAGCGGAGATTCAAGTGATCGATTGGTCGTCGTACACGGCCGGTAGAGGAACGTATGTAATTCATACTTCTGTCAGAATTTACGTACCAATTATACAATACATATCTATACCAGAAATTCCGCATCTTACCTGACCAATATGTTCACAGGATCTGGTTCCCACCTCGCGTGGGGACCGAGGAATCATACAGTAATCACATAATCTTTTCTTGTCCAGTCTACGTACGTGGTGTTTACATCAGGAATCACAAGATTTACATATGGACTGAAGTTATGTTAGTAATGAAAGGTGAAAGTTACTTGGCTGGTATGTCTGAGTCATTCGTTACATATGTGCACCATTTACTGACAGAATATCTAATCAATGTACTATGGACATATTTATGATACCTCTGTGTTCAACATATGATACATGTCTTAGGAGGTTGTATGTTGGTCGAAACCACGACATGCATTATTAGACAGAAATAGGATTGATTGAGCGTAGTACATTATACACAAATTGAATATTCATAGAATTAAATGGGCTAATAAGAGGGGAGCAACAAATTCCCGGGACTCAAGCAGAGATAAGGCCCTTTAGTCTGGGCATCCCGCACGAAAAAAGTAGATGCAGTGGTGGAGTTGGCGTGGACACTTCGTGGCGGTTGACGACGTGGCGGGGTCGGTGTAGACGCGTTGTCGCGATTGACAACGGCGGCAGCAGGGTCACTGTTGCTGGATCATCCTCGTTGTCGGTGCAATGGTGGGGTCGGCGCAGACACGTCGTCGTGATTGACGACATGAGGCTCGTCTGCCCTATCACCCTTTCCACACATGAGTAATGTTGCGAACCAGAGTGAAAAAAAAACCTACCTTTCCAGGACTCAACAAGATAGTTGAAGGGTCTGCAGATCAGTTCACAACGTGGTGGGGTCTGCGTAGGCGCATGGTCATCGCCGAGCACTGATGACACAGGAGTGGTGACGGTGCGTCAGGCAGGCACCTGCACTTGAACGGGTCAGTTGGCACAAGAGGTGGGTTACCAATTGCGCTCACAAGTACGGTAGGGGTGACATGCGAGTGAACGTGCTCGAACAAGTACGATGGATGTGTAGAGGCGATTGGGCACAGGACTTGAAATTTCTTCAAGTCCTGCTGACTCACTGTATCTCACGCTCAGACCAGGTGGGTCATGCGACGAGGACGACAGCGACATCGACGACAATGCTGCAGCAGCAGTCCCGCTGCCACCACTGTGGCCGCATTGTCAAGGACGACGATGCGTCCGCCGACCTGACCACCATGTCATCGACAACGACGACGCAGCAGCAGCAGCCACCCCGCTGCCACCACCGCGTCATCAATCGCGACGACGCGTCTATGCCGACCCTACCACTACACCGACGACGATGATGCAGCAGCAGCAACAGTGACCCGCTGCCACCACCACCGCGACGACGTGTCCACGCCAACTCCACTACTGCGCCAACGACGACGGCGCAGCAGCAGCGGCAACGACCCGCTTCCGCCACCACTGCGTCGTCAACCACGACGATGCGTCCTCACCACCGCGCCAATGACGATGCCGACGAGGATGGCGCAATAGTGTGCACGGGGTAACGAGGGCGAGGGTGACGCGGTGGCATGGACTCATCACCACAACGGCGACGACGAGGGCGTGATCCAATGGGAGAGCAGCCACATGGCAGTGACAGCGACGACGACGACAATGTATATGTACTGACACTGAGTCTACAATAAAAATTTGTTCTTGTCCCTTTTTACAATGCTGCACTTGTTCCACTTGTCGTAAAGTTGTCTTGTCCACCCTTATTGGGCATGTCTCTGCCAGTATGAAAGCCATACGTACAACATATCTAGACAACACAGATAAGATACTTGACCGAGGTACTAGATCAGTATGGGCTGTACCTATTTCAGACCTGAGTGGCATCATATCAATGACATATTGAATCCATATTGCACAATGACGTTATGAATCTTGGGTCTATGTACTCAGCCACATATGACCTAAACAGCTTGAACCGCGTGTCGGTTCCGTATATTCCAATTTTATTTACCGCACGTAAGCTCTACCTGGGAAACTGATGTGTTTATTATTGGTAATTTAAATTCTGCGTGGTATGGGTGGCGTATGAACTTGAAACGGCCGTGTAGTACACGCCCAAGTGAGGCTTACCAAAAAATGATATTTTCTGTCGTTTAATGTTTGCATGTATTTCGAGCGCTGTACAAATACAGGCATGATATATACAAACCAGTGTAAACATCGTCCGACCTGCGGTGACTCCAATGTCCACCAGACGTTGGAGAGTTCCCACACCCCAAATGGCTGAGTCAGCGGGGGGCACGAAAAGCGCGAAAAAAAGGGCGAACACGAGAGTCGAACGCTCGAGCTCTGGCTTACAAAGCCAATTAGCGCACAGCAAAGACACCACAACCACTTCACTACCAGTCCACACATACCAGCACCCCACTGGGTATATATGTATGAGTTAATAGAGACTTAGACAATCATCTATCATCTTCTCCTTCATCATGCTGATGAACTGATACTGAGACACTCTTCTAAGAACATTCAAAGACCATCTGTCAGGGTAAAATTTATTTCATCATGTAGTGTATGCAACCTGATAGAGTGATAGAAATGATACTAAGTCCAGAAAATTTTGTCTAAGTCCAGATAAACTCATATATATATAACAAATGGGGTGCTAGTATGTGTGGACTGGTGGTGAAGTGGTTGTGGTGTCTTTGCTGTGCGCTGATTGGCTTTGTAAGCCAGAGCTCGAGCGTTCGACTCTCGTGTTTGTCTTTTTTTTCGCGCTTTTCGTGCCCCCCGCTGACTCAGCCATTTGGGGTGTGGGAACTCTCCAAACGTCTGGTGGACGTCCCAGGCGCACCGACGGTCAAACGGTTGACGAAAATGGTAAGTCAGCTGACCAGCTGACATCAACCAGACATAAATCGATTTTTACGTCCACTGGACGTTAGCTTCATTTAGGCGTGTAGGCGGATTGAGTGTACCAGTCAGTCCACCATGCTCTCACCGACTGTAGCGGTCGGCTGGAATACCAATCACTACACTAGAAGGAGGCAACTCATTATTCATGTCGTGCATCTCATCTATCTACTGTTACGCATGCATCAGCAAACTGACCCTTTTCATTAGTCGAGTTGACAGAATTTCGTCAAGCCTCCAGACTGTAACACACTGGTGCACCCTGTTAGCTTAGTCACACAATATACAACATCTTTTGCACAGGCCAAGGCCTGTCCAGGTCTGTCATGGCTTGTCATGACCTGTCCAATTTGGTGTGTAGGTTCCAGATCATGTTTTCGTGCTACTATACTACTAGTGCTATTTATACGAATGAAGGTACTATAGTCTACATGTCAAACTAAATTTACATAAGAGACAGTAGAGTCAAGTGGAAACTCAGAGCTGTGAGGCTCGAGAGGGTGCACACACCGGGTAGACTCGGAGGCGACGGATGCACTATCAGTCGACAACTTGAACATGCGACGAGAGCGGGGGCCGAGAAGGACGAGGCGGGGCAGGGATGGCGAGTAATCGGGCCCGGAACTGGGACAGCAGAGGTAAGCTGCAAGGCGTTTTATGGCCGCGAGCCTCGAGACTACTAGTATGACTCACCTCTTCACCTGCCCAGAGTACCCCTCCTCATCGCTGAATTCTATGGTGAAACCGCCACATTCCACAGCCTACGCTCTCTACAAGACCAGACTACAACGTTTGCGGGTCCTGCTGGCAGGTACGGTGGGAGTCGCGAAGGAGTGTGGGGACGAAAAGCGAGCAATCAGGTTCGAAAGGCAGAGGCGCGAGTCATCGGGCTTGAAATGGCACAGCGATTGTTGACAAGGCACGACGGGGTGGAACACGAGCCGCTGCGCTCGAAAAGGGCAGGGTGGGAACGAGTAGCGAGCACTCAACTTGAAATAGATACCGCGGTACGAGTAGAAAGACCAATGAAATTCCTAATGCGTCCATTGAAGTATCACATATCACATAAATAGAATGTACGTATGATCATAATACATATTGCACAAATGGTAACATTGTCCTACTAGTATACATACTAATCTAACATAACATCAAGTGTCGAACGAGAAGCGTACGGGACGCCGTCACCTCGGCGGTGATTCTCATGATAGTCGGTAGGGGCTGACGGATTGAAATATAAATATTGACGGTATGCATCGAATAGTTAGCTTAGTCTTTAGATGAATGTAGCGAGCTCGAACGCACCATATGAATAGTCTTCACGCATCGCATACTCAAATGCAATTGGTATGCCACTTCTTCGGATGACGAAGCGAACACCACCAATGAATTGTTCTGCTTTGCGCAGATCCTCTTGGGCGTTTTCCAGCAACAGGCGGTTGTACTGGAGTGTAAGGGTATTACGGCGAACGATTTGGAGTGCGAGATTTCGGCGTGTGAGGTGCACTTGACGGTCGGCACGAGCAGCCTCCAGGAGTAAATATGCTTCGAGGGGGTTTTTCGGGGAGGGAATAATGATATCAGCGTTCTGCGACCACTGAACTTGGTAAGCTAGTGATGCGTTGGTTAATTCAGTGGACTTACACTACAATTCTTGGTGGTTTCTCCGTTTTGCATTTCGTCGTCTTCGGGATTGCCGCTGTTTTGAGTTGGCGGCCTGACCGAGTCTTGCGAAGTAGAGCGACGAAGCGGGCTGGTGGGTGGCCCGTGCAGATGGGCTAAGCGGAGAGGACTGATGGTATGTGGGTGAAGGAACGTGAACGGTGTCAAATGAAAAATATCATCCGTTCCGTCGTATTCGGGTGCCATCGTGGAATGCTCGGACTGCTGGGTCATAGTATTGGTGAGCCGTTGGTTGGCGTTGAGCAAATTGCGCTGCTGGGACTTAGTATGTAAATAAAATGGACGTAGGACGCGCCTTTCCATTCAAATTTGAGCCCTGTGAATTTTCACGAAATCGCGCGTTGTCACACTCAGCTATGCCTAAGGCGAAGGGAAGCCGCAATAACGGGCCTAGGGTAATCAGCTGCCCCCGGTGTGGCAAAAAATTTCGCTCAGAAACCAACATTCTGCAACATATGAATCAGCCGTCGGGATCTTGTGGCCTTCTCTGGCACGATGAGGCTACACGCGCCCTCCATCAGATCCATCCTAACCCTCAGCCTCAGCCTCCGGTTTCCTCCACTCTACCTACTCAGCCTGTCATGGCTCCTTCGTCTGTCGATCGATCTGATCTCCGGGCTGACGCCAACGAACATCAATCCGGGTTTCTGGATGGCGACTTTCACCCTCCGTTCGACGGCCTGTATTCTCTTGGCCCAGAATCGGGCCCAGGAGACTCGAATACCTCCATGGACGTGGACAATGAGGTAGAAATGGACCAACCTACCTCTGAGGTATTCGTGGAGACTTACGATGGGTGTAGCGAGACATTCCCTGGCGGTACCACCTTCATGGATACCTTCAGGCGGGATAAGCATGCGGCTGAGCGACAGGACAATCTGTATTTCCCCTTCGCGTCTCAAGAGGAGTGGGGGCTTGCCTCTTGGCTCCTTCGGTCGCGCCTCAGCTTGTCAGCCATCGACTCTTTGCTCTCTCTACCGATCGTAAGTGTAATTTTCGCGCGTACTAAAACCAAGCGTGACCGTGTTTCAGCTCAAAAAGGTCCCTCTGTCCTTTTGGACCAGAAAGCAACTACGGAGTCGCGCTGAAGAATTGCCTTCGGGGCCCGCTTGGTGCTGTCAAGCCATAAAACCCGAAGGTCGAACGAAGAACACCATCCGCGTCTTCTACCGTCAACCACTGGAGTGCGTTCAGATGTTGTTAACCCATCCATTACTTGCCCCCCACATGTTGTTTGTTCCGCGAAGAGTCTGGACCTCGTCTGCGAAGATCTGTCGCATCTACAATGACTGGATGAGTAGTAACCAAGCATGGGATATTCAGGTACGACCGCATAGTTCACTTAAAATGGATTCTAATCGCGATCGTAGCGTGAACTCCCTACGGGAAGTACACTCCTTGGTGTAGTTCTTTCCTCGGACAAGACGAACATTTCGGTGATGAGCAGCAACCGTATGGCACATCCCGTACTCATAAGCCTCGCGAACATTGATGCGAGCATTCGCGGCAAAACCTCGCTCCATGGATACATGCTTCTCGCCCTTCTACCTATCGCCAAGTTCATCCACAAGACCTCTCGCGTGCGTAGCTTGCTCCAGGACCGCCTTTTTCACCAAGTTCTGAATCTTATCCTACAACCGCTGAAGACCGCTGCTTCCGTTGGCATGATGATGAACGACCCAGCAGGCAACGTACGGTATTGCTACACGCCTCTCGTAGCTTGGATCGCAGACACTCCTGAACAGTCCCTTCTCTCTGGAACAAATCCGAAGGTATCCCCGGTCACGACAGCAAAGTCGAAAGATTTTGGCGATCCGTTCCGTCATCCTCCCCGTGAAGCTTCAGCGACTCTCGCCGCCATGCGGATCGTCCATGCCCAGCAGGATCCACCTGATTACAAGAGGTTTTTGAAAGCAATCAAGGAACTCGGGCTCAACGGTGTCGTTGAGCCATTCTGGAGAGGCTGGCCGCTTTCGTCTCCCTCAACCTTCCTTCATACGGAACCCCTTCATCACTTTCACCGATTTTGCTGGGACCACGACTGTCAGTGGTGTATTACAGTCGTTGGCGCCCAGGAGATCGATTTCCACTTTTCGTTGATTCAGACGTGTGTTGGCTATCGTTCATTCGAAGACGGTGTTTCAACGCTGAAGCAGGTCACTGGCCGTGACCATCGGGCCATACAACGTTATTTAATCGGTGTTATCACCGGTGCAGTTCCCAACCGGTTCCTTATCGCTGTTCGAAGCCTCGTGGATTTCAGGTATCTCGCACAGGCACCATCTTTCAGTGACAATACGCTCGTGAGAGTCTCCAGTGCCCTACAAGACTTTCACGATCATAAGGACGCCGTCGTACATGCTGGAGGGCGAAAGGATAACTGGGAAATTCCAAAGTTAGAACTACTCCAAGGTGTCGTCCCTGACATTCGTTGTGCTGGTCCTGTAATGCAATGGTCTGCCGACCCTACGGAACACGCGCATGTCCAGGAAATCAAAGTCCCTGCTTGCGCTGGAAATAACCAAGACTACTACAGTCAGATCGCCCGTTACCTCGATAGATCCGAGAAGTGTTTACTTTTCGATATCGCCACCTACCTGGAGACTCGGGAGAATATACCGGTCAGTATTGGCGAGTCTGAGGACGACAGAAATTTCGACGAGGACAATGAGCATGAAATGGATCCAGAGGACGAGGCCCTACGCGATCATCTGGGCATAGCGGCCTTTACCCGAGTCAGTTACTTCGATGCTGCCAACGCACTCTTGAATGGCCGTGTTCTGAACGCTACCAAGCCCCACCGAACCTTTTCAACTACCACCTCTGCCTTCCATCTCGCGCTCAAACCCTCCCTACGGGTAAGTATAGACGAAGCGGCCGCCAAATTCAACCTCCCTGATCTTCGTCCCGCCCTCTATGAATATTTTCTTCGTGTCCAGAGATCCCTACCTCATACTGTGTCGGGGGACCGAGGCCGCGAGGTCTGCAATCTACCGTCTGAACGCATGCAGATTTGGTACAAGTTTCGGGTTCAACAAATGCTCTACCACACCCGGATTCCAGACGCACCACAAACGCTGCGAGCCATCCCTCCTTCCGCCGACAACTCTTACGGTTTATACGATGCCGCCATTGTCAACTCCACGCCAGAGAGTTCGTGGCCAAAAATGGGTCTGGACGGTATGTCTTCACGAAATATTCATTAAGTGCTGTTTCGACACGCATGTAGGCCATTCGGTTGTCCAACTGCGGTTGGTATTTCGTCTTCTCCACTCGGATGACTTCCTGGCATACGTACAGCGCTTCGATGTCATCCCGCAACAGGGTCACTCAATCCACCCCGGGGCTGGAATGCATCTACTTCGACGTGCAGTCCGACGAGATGGTTCCCGGGTAGGGGATATCATTCCTATCACTTTGATCCGCTCACCTGCTCACCTCATCCCCAACTTCGGCGATACCGCGCATAATCGCTTGACTCGTCAAAATGGCAACGAGTTCTCAACCGAATTCTGGTTGAATAAGTACTGGTCCAAGGAATTCTATTATTCGCTATCACCTTGATTTGTAGTCGTTACACTAGTACTTTTGTACCAATCGCACTAGCAGATTCGTTGATCGATCTGAATCAGCCATTTTAGGCCTGCGGGCTGCCAGTGTGTGAACCTCGTCGTCAATCACTCCCCATACTTTGATATGCAACAGCAACTTGAACCTCCTAGGCTGGTGGGTCGTTGTTCCTTAGATTGGTTTAGGTGGAAAAAGACTGACATGTTTACTGCAATAGCCACCTCGGCGTCTACGTGTACATGTCACACCGCGAAAAGGTGCACAGGTGAGCCCATCTCGTCGTATCCGGTCCTAAACTCAAGATGGTGATGACTCACAGCTCCAGAGTATACCGCTGGGGTACAGGCGGAAAGGCGACGGGTTTCGCAACACTATGGACCGTCTCATCGAAAACGACACGAAAAATTTTCATTGGCGTCTGAGCAAACCCGAAAGTAGAGAAATACTTGAAGAACTCTTCCCTGACCCACTTATCTTTCCGGGATCATCACACCAACGACACACGATGGGTCATGTCTTGGCCAAGTTAAGGGAGCAGAAGCTTTATGGCGTAACGGGAGGGGGCCCGGAAGAGGGTTGGATTGGTTACCCGAAAGGGAACCTTGGAGAGGCACAGGTAGCAACGTTTTTCAACAACGTATTGAAAGTGGTCGAAGGAATTGTTGGAGGCGAGACTAACAGGTTAGTCAATTCTTTCTCGTTGTTCGTCGGCAACCGATTACGGGCATAGGAGATGGCACGCACGTGGCGCCACGAAGTCTCTCTGTGGATCGTATCTCCAACGGAAACCGGACTTGGTTCTCAGTCTGGATGACGCCGAGTCTGATTGGAGAGACGTTCTGGTGTTCGGAGAGATAAAGAGCACGAAGAACCCCGACAATTTGAAGAGCTCTTTCATCGAGATTGCTGGCAAGACAAGTGTACTCTTATATGCTCAAGACGGAAGACACGCCGCTCCCTCCCTTCGGGTATTGGGGTCGAATATCTGCCTCACTTTTTTTGATCGAGGAGGATCACTTGAAACCGACTGTATCGACATTCACACCGACCCGGACCTTTTCTTGCGTATCTTAGTTGGTCTCTCCAGGACCGACTTGTCTCAGCTTGGATTCGACGTGTCTCTCCTCAGTGATACCGGGGACAAGCGTGTGTTGGTCGTATGGAAGGGTGGACCGGAAGTAATGGAGATCACAATCGACAACCTTCTCTTTATCTCCGACATCATGCACGGTCGCGGAACGACAGTCTGGGCCGGTACGATGCACTCGAATGACTCTGGTTCCAAGTCTGCAAATACTTGGCCTCGGACCGGCCGGGGAGTCGTCATCAAAGATTCCTGGATTGACCCCCTGCGAAAATACACTGAAGGGACGATCCTATCGATGCTTAATGCTGCAGGCGTAGCAGGCGTCCCAACTCTCATACACGAAGAACAAGTTCGAGCTCCCCATCCAACTTCTAATGACACTCTGATCAACAATTCGACCCATTTACTTCGCGCGCTCCTTGCGGAACCCAATCGTAATGCGAACCGGCGTCAATATCAGCTGCGCATCCTGTCACGTCTCGTAACCGAACCGATTGGCATCGAGATTTTGAAATTCACATCCCTTGCTGAACTATTGGTGATATTCATCGACTACGTCCAAGGTACGTTTCAGCATCTTGTTAGTTATATCCACCTTTGCTAATCCTGTATTCCAGCTCATGCAGACGCACTTGAGAAAGCCGGGGTTCTCCACCGCGATATAAGTTTATTCAACCTATTCCTCGTTATCTGGAAGGAGTCATCCGAGGAACGTCTTGAGTTCCTGGATCGTGTTGCCGAAAATGAGAGTCGAGAACACCTCCGTCAGAAAATCAAGTCTTGCGTTCACCATCGCGGTCTTCTTGGTGATTGGGGCTATGCAGTCCCCGCTGACTCACCCACCTCCAAACCCACTACCACTACCAGGCCCTCAACCCCCGAGGCGACTAATGTCGGATCCGATATCAATTTAGAGATCCAGGACTGCGGGGAAGGTACCGTCCCCGTTATTGCCCTAGGTGACCGCGAGGACAAACCCGCATTGCAATATGTCCCGGCCCATAAGCTCAGAAGCGACCATGATATCAAGCTTCAAATGGGGGGAGAGCCATTGGATGCTGCTCGGCCTTCGGTCGACACAAACCCGTTGTTCCGTACAGTAAGTATGTACATTTATTCATTGGGTTATTCGGCTGAGATCTTTCAGGGGACATGGTCATGGATGGCAGCAGAGCTAGTGATAGCAGGCCCCGGAAAGCCTGTGATTCACAAACCTGCTCATGACCTCGAGTCATTCTTCTACGTGTTACTCGGAATATGCGTCCTCTTTGATCGACCTCAGAAAATCAAAGCGGAAGACCAGCTAGAGTGTTTCGACTCGTTCTTCAACTCATTCTACCCAAGCAGAACAAGAACGACCACAATCCAATCCGAACTCGGCTGGGACAGTGATATACTCCCACATATCTCACCTTATTTTCGACCGCTGATTCCACTCCTGAACACTCTTCGGGAGAAGATTGTTATCCCATTGAAATCTCCAGACGGTCGGTTTAGCTTTGGAGATAACCCAATCACCCATCAGTCCGTGCTCGACGCGCTTCTAGTAGCATTGGCTGGCCTGGAGGATGACTGTTGGACCCAGACCTTGCCGCCTTCGAACGAACCAGAGGCGTTAAACCCTACCCATCTAACTGTCCCTCCATCCGTCTGCGTGGATTCTGCAGGTCTGGAATCGGCGTTGATGTCTTTGCAGCCGCCTATTGTAACGGTCACCGATCACACGTCACTCCCTGCACGCATACCACGACCGTTTCCGTTACGTGCAATAAGCGGGCCTGGTTTCTCTACACCAGAGTCGACTTCCTCCCATGGTTCAAATCGAAGACGGGTCTCCAGCAATGACCTTGACGCTCGTACCGTGAAACGTTCACGACTAGAACCCCTCCCACCGCTTCGTTCATGGTATTCATCTACCGCACCGTCTTCTTTCCCTTCTACCAATGGATAGAACGGGACCCTTAATCATCACACTCGCAGACGATCAGCTGTACCTCATGTTTTTTTTTATGAAGCGCTTATTTGACATGTTTTATTCGCCTACTTACACGGGGTTGTTGTTCGCTGCGGTCCTTTGACGTAGATCGTCGGTTGTAGCATCTATTATGTAGTGTGTTTGAATAATGGTGTGTGCTGTCTTCCCACCACCTGAATACAAATTCTGGCGTGCTATGGACAAACCGCCACTCCCAGCTTCCTTCTCCAATGCCTCCCAAGCGGAAGATTATCTACGAGGACGAATCAGACGGCGACAATAATTATAGCCTGGCTGACAACTTCCCGAAACGTCATAAGACGCCACAATCGCCTGGTAAAATTTCACTGTTCCCAGTATCGCTCGTTCACAACGGTATCCAGAATCCCGAGTTCGACGATCTTCGCGCAATGGAAAAGGAACCGGTGGTCGGATTACTCAGATGCAGAACTTTGAGCGGACGCAAATCACTGCTGCGTCAGGATCCAGGTCAAAAGATTCAAAACGCCTTGCTGACCTGAACGCTGCGACCGAGGGCCAAGAGATAAATCCTATGGCGCCAGCGGTCCCAAGTCCTGAGTCTCAACAGAATCCGCGACCACGCCCTCGACCACGACTCAAAAAACCATCTGGCGTGGAGGTCATTCAAGGACTGCCTGCCAGTGCGCCTGCCATTCAACCATCATTTAGCTTGGCCGCTCCCGGTCAACAGTTCGGCTTTAGGCTACCGAATACAAACCATGAAGATCGTTCGTCTAGGGCTAGTTCCATCTTTTCTGGCGGTCCCCTTGATTCCTCCACCCCCGCGACGTCTCGTGCGGCTTCCGTCTGCTCTTCCGTTCGAAGCGGTCATGAAAACCTCTCACATGGTCGTTCTTCCCACCTCAAGTTACTGGCCCTCACCTCCCAGTCTGGTGTAGAGGCTCCTACCTGGACATCTCGTGTGCCAACCCCGGTCACTGATGGTACTTTCTGTCCACCATCTCAAGTCCAACCCTCCCATCACCAGGTCCTGGATTGGAATCACCCTCTACCTTCACGGGATTCCAACGCCGTAGCCCAGTTACCTCCCATGGGGTTGTGCCGCACTGAATCTTTTTATTTGTTACCCCAACAGATCAACCAGCGGCACAGTCTCCTTGCCGGCGCGTCCAACGATCTCTATGCGTCGGGCGACATTGAAATTGATGAGGTAGCACCAAGTGAGGATGAGCGCATTGCGGAGGCGGTGCTACGAGATGATTGACATGATGACTCTCAGTTCCAAGGTACGTTTTTATTGTATGTTATCTATACCTCGCTACCTACTACTTACAGATTCGCATGAAGGTGCTGAAGAAATCGACACCGCAAGTTACCCGCAACACGGTGCCCAACGCCGCGACTTCATCAGTGATTCGGAATCAGTCACCATCGGGAATCGGAAATCCTCCACCTTGACATCTGACGCTGTGAATAATGAGCCAGCGACTGTACCTCCGGATATGTCAGATGCTCAATTCCAAGGTACATTCTCGTTGCCATCGTGACATATTACTGACATATGGATCCCCAGCTGTTCGAGCATCCATGTCCGCGGATCGGTCAGCTCCCTTCCGTTCTGGTAAGTTGTTTCCACCTCACTATTCCTTGCTCGCGAACCCACACAAAGAAACTGAAGACAATGTGACTGTACATCGCCAACGTCACCGCACGCCATTCCTCGCAAGCAACTCAGAATGGAATCAGCAAGTCTCCGCCTTGGTGTCTGATGTCGCGAATCATAGGCAACGGACTGCCACACCAGACGGCCCTGTCCTGGGTACGTTCTCATTGCTATTGTAGTGTATTGTTAACGTGGCACCCCAAGCTCTTCATTCATCTGTGTCGGCAGAGATGGCTCAGCCAGTTTCCTCCTTTTCTGGTGGTAGGTTGTTCATATCTCATTATTCCTTACTCACGAACCTGTTCGAAGGAGCGGAAGGCGATGCAACCGCGCGTGACCAACGTGACTACGAACAATTCCTCTCGAATAATTCTGAAAGGACCCAGCAACACTCTACCTCGAGGTCTGAAGCTGCGAATCATGGGCCAGGGACTGCACCAGACATAGGTAGGTTCTCATCGCTATCAAGGCACGTGATTGACATATGCTCTGCAGCCGTTCGTGCGTCCACGTCTGAGCCAGCCTCTTCCTATTCTGGGGGTAAGTTTTTTACACAGTGCTAGTATCTTTCACGGACCCTCGTAAAGGAACTGAAAATGTCGTAATGGCGCACCGGCGACGTAACCGTGCGCCACGCCTCCCCAGCAATTCAGAATTGGCCGCCATCAGGAATCAGCAACCCGGGACCGTGAATAATGTGCCAGCGGGTGCACTACAGGAAGGATTGGGACAACGTGACGCTGGCACGCAGCCACTGCGAACTGGCCAAAGCAGCCCGCAAGTAGAGACTGGCGGGCCCACATCACAAGTCGCTGGTGGCCCTGTGATCTCTCAAGCTGCTAATGGACCTGCGACCAAGGGTGCTGATCTGTCTCAACTTCAATTCTACGAGCCAGCTGTTCGGGACATCATCGAACGAGCGAAGCAGTTCTCCCACTGCGATGCGGCATCCGTTAACCCATTCCCACCGCGACCTCAGTTCAACAAGCACGCCATGGAATATATTGAGGAAGCTACTCTGGAAAGACGTGCGCTCTCGTTCTACATTCCTGACGGTAACTGGCTGTGAGTTATTTAGGTATTACAGCTAACAATATTTGCAGGCTGGTGGCCAAGATACGCTAGCGACATTTGCAAGCTGGTAAGCTCACGTTAGCTCCCGCAGTGTCTATTAATTTGCCTCGGCAGCTCTGGGACGATCTTGGAAACTGGCGTTCCGCGCTAAGAAAAAAGGCACGCGTGTACACGCTGCAACGCTATCAGTGGGACCGCGCGAACCAGCGGGAGGTTAACAAGCAAATTGCAAACCAGCTTTTGGGTGACAATGGACTGTTTCTACGGGACGGAGTGAATAATGAGGTACATGGTTCTACGTTCTGACCGGGAACTGATCTGGAATACCTGCAGGGGAGGACAAACAATTTCGCACACCCCGCGTTATCGAGCCTCGTCTTAGATTTTTTTTACGGCGGCGACAAGTCTGTTGGGCAACTATTTCCAGAAGTCTTCGAGAAGGAAGTTCCAAGAGTGGCCGTTGCGATTGCTGCCACTGCGGTAATGGCATTTTTGATCCTACGTCTCGGGCAACATGCTAACTAGACTGTATAGCTCAAGGTTGTACTTGATGAAGTTACTCTGTCGCAAGGCGACGTCAATTTCCGGGTTGTGACGTACATGCCAGTTTACTTGGAATTACTGGGACTGATGAAGAAGTGTGATACATCGCCAATACACGCTGAAAAGACTAAGGCCCTGCGCTGCAAATGGGCACAAATTGGGCGGTACGATTATTTTTTACACTTGTCTCGATGTTCACTGACTCGGAGCATGAAGTGGCGGCGCATCACAAAGTACCTCTACGGTCGCGAAACCAGGTGGATTTGATGTTGTGCTCGATTGATTAGGACATTTTTGTTAGTGTTGTTTGTAGTTTGGAATGGTAATTACGAAATATATTTTGTAGTACCTGCCAGCAGTGCTAGTGGGATCCTAGTACTAGTTCAACTTTTCAAGTTGGGTGATTAAGTTCCAGGCAGGTCTGCCATGGACTGTTGACAGGCTATCCTATCCTGTGACAGCAAAATTGAATAACTCTCATCTGAGGTCTCCACTGAGGCCCCAGGCTGGTCTGGTCCAAAACAGGTCTGGACATTACCAGCCAGTCAGGTACCTTACTAGAGAGTTCTGTGCACTGTCCAAGGTTGCACTGTCCTGGACAGTCTGGACAGTGAGAGGTCAGTTTGCTGATGGACACCTCATATCCCCTGGTCCACATCACACGTTTCAGCCTGCAGGCATGCCAGGTCCTAGCTCAGTTCATTCTTCCAGTCCAGATGCTTTGAACTCCCCATCGCAAGCTGATGTGGATCTGACCTCCAGTAATCTGAGCCATTCGTCCATACATCCCAAAGGTCGACATCGTATCGACAAGGAAGAGGACCACTGCAGCACCCATCCATCGACCGGGGATGACTTCCATTGGCAGGTAAGTTTTGCTGCACGACAAGCCAAAAACTACTAGTAGCTACTGATCCTTCTCGACAGCACGATGCCACACATCACATGATTCCATATCCGCATAGTGCTACTAGTAGAGAGGCCTATCTCCTCCTCAAGGTGGCAAGAGCAGACCGGAATATTCTCCTCGCTTGCAGTTCACTCACCCATCAAATAATCCATCGGAATACTCTCATTTTACAGTACAATCGTGTCCTACTAGAGAAAACTGAAAGTGACCTACTTGCCATGGACCAATTTATAGGACACATTCAGCTTGTGATTCGGGAAAGTGGTCACACAGCAGCATTTGAGTGCACAATGCAGGAGGACTATGCTTACTTGATAGAACCACGAAGCCGGAGAAATGGCAGACAGAACCTGATACGACACAGGCAGTACACATCTAGTGAACAATTCGTTTCGTTGATCTGAGTCAGTTGTTTGGTATGCAAGAGTGGATCCGGGATCCAGGATTCCAGTAATTCAAATCACTGGGAAATCGTGCACGATCAGAGGACGCTCCTTCAAAACAATTCTAAAAATCTGGTTAGTCTAGCAACACAGCGACCGAGAACGAGTGACAGGCACCACAACTT
>JBBPTU010000090.1:0-45773 GCA_038094295.1 Tylopilus aff. beelii
TTTTCACTCGAGCTCGCCTGCTCGACAACCATGGCTCCTGCACACAACCGCGAGTTATTTTAGCGTATGTTGGATAAAGCTTCAGAGCTTCCCCCCAATGAAATGGAGGAGAGGCTGTCATTTCATCGTTTGCGGTGGGGTGAATGCTACAGCGGACGAACTATTTGGACATAGTCAGATCCTGGAGCGTGCTACAGAGGCAGAAAGAGAGTGGAAGGTCCTATGCAGCGGCGCAGAACTTCGCCTTCGGATTACAGAGACAACACAGAGAGTGCAGGGAAGAGTATGGAGTGTGGATTGTAATGTTGGTGCGGCTAATTAACGGTCGATTACCGGCCCAACGATGTGGAAGGTGCGATTTCATCACCACCATTTAAACCACCCTTGCGACGGTTGCGTGAGTTGAACTTGTTCTTGTGCTTCCTTCTCTCGTTGCAACTTCCTCGCAAGTTTTTCTGCCTTGATTCGTGCCAGCTCGCTACGTATGGCCTCCTGATCGGTGAGGAGGCGCTGAAGGGCACATATAGCTGTGATTATAGCACAAACAAGCTGGTCATACGCACGCGATTAGTTTCATCGACACGGGGAAAGAGGTGTTCCTTGTACTACCGCAGTAAAAGAGAATAAGCGTTAGCGGTCAGTTTCAGATACGAACACAGTCAAGGCGTACTGGAAGAACATTGTCATGATACCATTGTGGATCACCAAAGTGTAAAAGAGCAAAGACTGGTACGAAAAGATATAGCCCGAACTTGAATACCTCAAGATTTGGGCCCCCCATTCTGAGACCTTACAACCAGAACTCTTGACTCAGTACCGGAATGATTCGCCGGATGAGAGTGAGGTGAGTTGTTCCGCAATAGGTCACGTGACCCTCGTGATTCAAATTATCGGCGCGTTGCGAACTGGCAGCAACTTAGACTTTGAGGAGTCATACCTGAAGGCAAACCGTAACAGACAATCTAATCAAGCTATCGACACTGGCAAAGCGTGTCTGCGATGCAGACTCGGTTCCTAAGTACTCAATTTCAACGGTGATAGGTGCCGTACAAACCCTTAGGCTCTAGAGGAACATCTTAAACGTCTCAAGTGAATGCAACCGACTGGCAGGACTACAAGAAATGGATCAAAATTTTTGTTCTGCATGTATTTCCCTTCAAGCGAGGCCATATGTTGTACACGTTTAGCATGCTACCCGGATTTCCGACTGAGATCTGATGTTCTTGACAACCTAGCACTGTTTGGAATATGTTCCGGAAGGCTGCGAGCCGGAGCCACTCTCCAACTGACCGACATTGGCGGAACGATTATACCCTTTACCCAAGAGATCGAGCGCGTGTGCTGACGAAGAACGATTCATAAGATCTTCAGTCACTTCAACCTAAGACAGACAATTTAGTAGTGTCAGTTTTCAAATTCCCATGGTTGCTTACGATGTCAGAAACAATACGGTCAACCAGCTATCCCGAACAATGAGTCTCGTTATCAACGTAGCCAAGATGAAGACTTGCCGCTTCCGTGCAGGTTTCCCTAACTACCACTCGTAAGATTTGCACACTCTCCAAGTTCGGCGGAAGTTCGTAATTAGGCACAATCCATCCTTTGACTCGCAACAAGGTTTGGATCCACTTCTGCTCGATCTCTGGATACTGTTCCTGGAAGCTATCCGAGAAGCGGAACGCCACTACCGGGAGTCCTTCCACGTAAGTCTGCGTTGGACTGAGTCAAATGACAGATGGATAAAGTGTTGGCGACTTACTTCTGGATTTTCTTCGTCGACAACAAGCTCCGATTTCGGTCGGTGAATGTCGCTTAGTACGGTGTACCATCCAGTATGTTCAAGTGCGCGACTTAGGAGTCGTGCATTTTTCAGGTCGTCCAGAGCAACTGCGCGATAGCCCTCGAAACCGAGATGCAAGAAGTTGAAATACTGGGCAATGATGGGTGCTGCTGGTCGGGAAAAATTGAGCGAGAACGAATATTCGATAGATCCGAGATAGTGAAGCTCAAAAATGAGATCTTTCGGAAGATATTCCTGGGACCGCCAAACAACCCAGCCAACCCCGACATACGCGAGACCAAATTTATGACCAGAGGTATTGATGGAGACAACACGAGGGATCTTGAAATCCCACTCCAGCTTTGGATTGGCAAACGGCGCCACAAATGCGCCAGACGCTCCGTCGACTGTAATAAATTCTGTCAAACGGATATAAGGCAGGACTGACGGTCATACCATGAATAGGGACAGAGTGGCCAGTCTGTCGCTCATATTCGTCAAGGAGGTCTGCCATCTCTTTGACGGGTTCATAATGACCGGTATAAGTACTGCCGAGAATGACATATACACCAATGGTGTTTTCGTCCACAAATTCCATGGCTTTCTTAGGATCCAACCTGTATTTGCTCTCGACGCTGACCGGAACCAATCGGCATTCGACTTCAAAATACCGCGCAAATTTCTCGAGCGCTACCTGGGCATTTGCGCCCATGACAATGTTTGGGCCAGGTTCATGGATGGACTTGCCAGCAGCCCTGCGACGTTCCTGCCAGATCCGCTTCATGGCGAGACCCCCAAGCTGAATAGCTTCAGAAGAGCCTGTAGTGGCGGTACCAATCGCCTGTTTAGTATTTGGTGCATGCCAGAGATCAGCAAGGATAGAGACGCATCGGGTGTGGATGAGTTCTGGTAGACATGTCAGTATTGGATCGGCTCTAGGTACTACAAAGATGTTTACGGGTCGCGGGATATTCATCCTGATCGATCAAGTTCTTGGACATGTTTTCTAACATGAGTTTGTTGGCCGGCTCTGGCATCCAGGTGTGCACAAATGAGGCAAAACTGTGAAGAAGTGAGAAGATTCAATGATACTAGGCTCCAGCATGCTGACTTGAGAGTTGGATGTCCATCAGTGCTGAGTTCATCGTGAATGATCCGGTATGCAGCCTCTGCGCTCGTCCCTTTAGATGGTAAGTGGAATGCTGGGAGGGATGCTGTTCCATAACGGGCGCCATAGGGGTGAGAGAGCGTGTTGACAGAGGCTGCGTGCAAATGACGGTGAGCATGACTCTTCTTGTCCTACCAAGTTGATTGTGACTGTGAGCATGTACGTGATGAAGGGGGAAATAGAATATACCTTGGACTCTTGAATGAGACGTTCAGGGCTTATATGCTGGATGAACAAGGGTCAAGAGGGTCCCAGATGAACAAGAGGAGAGAAAGAGTGAGCGAGGACGTACCTTTGAGAGAGACATGGCGACGAAGACAACAAGGATCAATATTAATGGAGCCCACTTTATATTGGGTGCGTCAGAGTGGGACACTCGCTGGATGACATCGATGTCCGTTTACGTAATGTGATGGCGTTGTGCTATGATTAGTCGTCAATGCCAACCGGACTTTCAACTCGGGTCTGGGTCCCAGCTAATCCCAGGCTCCCCATCATTGCCGGTCTGAGACCGTGATACCGTTGGCATGCAGGGCTGGAGAGAAGGCGGAAATGGTTTAGCCAGGAGATCAGATTCCTACATTAATTTGGAGCGCAGCAATACACTCACGGCTGCTTCACCGACGAGGGAACCGAGGAAGATGGTGATCGTTATTTGAACTGATGATGGCCTTCCCAGTCACCGGCTATGGGTGGTGAAAAATGAACCATGTATGTAGTGGTGCACCCGAGTCAGCGAGCTCGGTAAATGACACTACACGATAAAAAAACAACTCACTCCGAAGTGGCATGCTCGCGGTGCCAGAGATTCACATTGCCATCACTGACAGTCAGAAAACTGTGCGTATTGGCAACTCAACGTTTTCTCGACCGTTTGACAATTTGTCGAGCTGAACACTATCAAGGCTTTGAAGAGTCGTGCTGCGTAATTGTCGGTACGAGTCCAGCACACTTCGCGCTACACGCCGACCGGTACCAAGCTGGAATCCACGTCACAAGTTATTTCTATGAATCCCATGTACGCCGATCTCTTTGCCATAGCGATTCTCGACTATTGCTCACGCTCTCTAGTGAAAATCCACCTTCACCCCAAACACGGCGCTCGAGCGTGCTGCTACCTCCAACAGCTAACTCGCCTTGCTTTGTTATCGATATCAAAAACCATTCCTACAAGCACCAATACTCAAATATCTATTTCACTCGACTTGCAACGCTGAAGAAACCAGTACTCGAACGCGCAAGCGCAAAGTGGAAACACCTTAATGGCAAGTTCGCCGTCGTAACACGCAGCATATACTCACAAAACCATATAGGAGGTCCCGTGTACGTCCCGAGGGTGCTAGATGTCGTCAAATCTCAGCTTTGCTGGATATTGGGTACGGTTTACATGGACATGCCACTCAAGCCCAACGTCCTTGAAGATTTAGGTCGAGATGTAAGTGCTCAATCCAATCCGGGTCGTCAGTTTACTCGACGCGCCGAAGCACGCGCTACCCCCACCACAATTTAGAGAAAAAATCTTCTCGGAACAAGATAATATCATGCTGGAGGATGAGTCTGGGCGTATCAAACTTGTAGGACAAAGCCTCGCCTCGACCCATCTGGTCACCGGTGTTATTATCGCTGCACTTGGCATGGAAACTGCGGGAGGAGAATTCGAAGTCGTTGACACATGCTTCGCCGGCCTTCCACCATTTGCAGAACGGAGCGACGATGGTATGGACGTGGATAGGCAGGTCTGTTTCTATGTAATGTCCGTCACCCTCTTAACGTGTTAATGAACAGCAGTACCGCACAAACGGACGAGTACTTAGCTGTCGTGTCCGGGTTATCTGTCGGAATAGAGTCCCATGCTGACGCCCAGATTCAGATGTTAGTAGAATACCTATCTGGGGAGGTGGGTGGGCACGAGGATCGCGTGATCGCGTCACAGATTACGCGTCTAATTATAGCTGGTAACTCACTCTTATCAGCCGTTGACACTGACAATGGCGCTGAAGAAGATGAAAAGAAACTAGTGAGTCATCACCATCAGGTTGTGCCCGTGCCTGACATCCCCGAAAATAGAGGCCGAACATAGTAACCCCGTCCGATCTCTCCCCGCATCCCAATTCCATACTCTCTGCCTATCTTCATGATCTTTCTTCGGCTCTTCCTGTACACATTTTGCCAGGTTCAGACGACCCCTCCGGGGCGATCTTACCCCAGCAGCCTTTTCCACGCGCCATGTTCAGCGGAGCGACAAACTTTGAAACGTTCCACTGCGAGACAAATCCTGTATGGCTCCGCTTCCAATGCGGCGTAGACCCTGAGCATTCGTCATCAGAAGAACCCGAGTCCGGTCCGCCAATTTTAGGTGTTGGTAGGCCCGCGGTGATTCGAAGCGTGCTGGCAACCTCTGGTCAGCCTTTGCTTGACATGTTCAAATATCTACCCACGCCCCCTTTCACCCCCGTCGCTATTGCGGAACTGACCCTCAAGTGGCGACATATCGCTCCAACTGCACCAGACACGTTATGGTGTCACCCATACCGCGAACGAGACCCATTTGTCCTCAGTGAAACACCAGACATATACATCGTCGGCGGTATGTCGGAATTCGCTACAACATCAGTGGCCGCAACGCAAGATGGAGGGAAGTTATCCAGGCAATGCCGCATTGTCTTGTTACCGAGCTTCGTCGAGACGGGGATGCTGGTATTAATCAACATACGTACATTGGACGTGCGCTGTGTGAATTTTGGGGTCAAGGGTCTGAGTGCGGGTGGGGGACAGGCGGGACCATCTGCAGAGGTTACTATGCAAGAGGGTTGATGGTGTTTTAATCAGTCCACCTCCATAGAGCTCACGAGTACTGCTCTCATGCGACAAGGAATCGTCTATTCGCGGATTCAATGCAGTGCTAAACCATTACTTAAATGTGAACTACTGTGGGATTATCGTCGCTTATTCAGGCACAATTCACAACGTCACCGCCTATCTAAAACAACGTCTGTGAACTCAGGCGCTCCGCCTGTCTGTCAACCATGGCGGGCTGGTCACCTGACTACTTGGCTTTGCATGGTTCAATGGACGGTTAGGACCTAGCGGTCATTTAATTTCTAGCAGTGAGTCAGCGACTCGGCTTTCTCCACTTCCTCGTTCCGCAACAACATTTTACGGAACGGTTGTACTTTGGCCAAGCCCATTCAATATTTGTGGGGCCTCCGACTCGGTCGAAGCACCGCCACAATAATCCCTTGCCGTATACCGTGGAGTCGAATGCACTACTCACAATGAGGATTAGCCACGATCTCGCCTCAGCTTTGTCACTATTTGCCAACAATAGAAGTTCTTCGCGAGTCTCGATTTTGCGCTGGGGAAAGTGGCATTGTGAGTTACTTGATATAAGACGTACATCTTATACAGAATCATTCTATCGGAGTAAAATAAGCATATGTACAACTACACGCCATGGATACGTATGCATGTTGTCAGAGCTCGAAATCTACATCCCATCTCGGTCAGAGTTGGTGAAAGCTGGTAGGTCTAACATGGAACATAAATTGACTGCGCGAATTACCATCATGGAAATCATAGCCTGAGCAGGACGTGGATCAGGCGAAGGCAAAGAACCGCTTGGTAACAAGAAGGCGAACACCTAAGATGAACAAGAGGCCTATCAGAGAAAGTGAGCCAGCATAGTACATCACAGGTCGATATGCTGCTCGATCTGGGTTATTTCCTCCATACGCCTCAAGAATCCAGCCAGCGACAGGTGGACCCTATAGGCGATATTTAAATCCTGGATCGAGGAATTGCGCCATATATACGCACCATCATGTATCCGGTAGCCCAAGAGGTGACGACCATCGCAAAGGCGACCCTTAGTCTCGAGCCGTAGACATGCGCCACGACGGTTGGCATGATGGCAAAAAAACCGCCATTTCCAATGCCAGTGATAAAAACGAATACAACGAACGGAGGGAGTGATTTAGACTCTGGCCAGATCACTATTAAGCTAAGGGCACTCAGAATGATAGCGACGCATAAGCTACTCAGAGGACCAATGATATCACATAAATGACCCAATCCTGCGCGGCCAATGGAGGAAGCGATATTGAATAAAGCCAAAAGCACTGAAGCCAAGGTTCCGGAAATATTAAGTGACGACGCATACATCGGTATGAAGAAAGGAGGGACGAGTAGAGGGAATGTTGCAATACCCGAGCCAAGGAATAGCAGCACAAATTTTAGATCCCTAAATAATGACCTAAGAAGATAAGTTAGATGATATTTTGGTTGTAATGGGAGAGTAGTACCAATCGAATGTAGCGGCAGCATGAGCGTGGCGCTCTCGGAGCAACATCGCTGCTGGAATAGTCACAAGGAGGGTGGTGAATCCCATTATTCGGAACGTCCATAAGATGCCGAGCCTGTCAATAAGTAGTTGCATGACGATGCATTGGATGCAACCACCAAGACCGCCACCCGCAAACACCAAGCCGTTGGCAAGGCCTCGTTTTCGCTTAAACCATTGTGCAGGAAGGGTTCCACAAACCTGACAGAGCAGTGATTCGGAGAAATGAAACAAGAGGCATCAATACATACTAGGAAGCATAAACTATTCCCGACACCAACAATGATGCCATTGGTAAAGAAGAGTCCGCCGATATTTTTTGCACTGAAGCTATCCAAGATCTGACCCAGCCCAAGAAGAAAACATCCCAAGAGAGCAGCATTCCGAGTGCCCAGCCAGCAAAGTAGCCATGAATTGGGAACAGCGCCAATTGCAACCCAAGCTACGGCCAGGGAACCTACGAAGGCAAGCGTAGAATCTTGGCCGTATCTTTCCTTTGCGAGCCCGGCTTGCATGATTCCCCACGAATAAAACCCACCTACGTAAAATGCGCTGGAACGAGAGGAGGTTATTATGTATATAGCGAGGAAGGGGTACATACCTAATAAGGCTACAGGCAGAGACGACTACCCAGCCATATCCTCCCTCGGGCACCTCGTCTTCAGGTGTAACGCTTGGAGATTGCATGGCCAAAGACTGTGATTCATGATCCCCAGTCTTGCTCTCGCAGAGGGGCAATGGAAGAGGTGGCTCTAATGGGTGTCTCATTGGCGCGGTGGTCTCGTGAGGGGTGGGAGAGAACGCACTTCATGCAGAACACCATTTCAAGATGATTATATACCATCTCAGTCAGTGGGAAGGGTTCGTATACGGCAGGAATCGGGAAATGACATAGATTGACTCACCCCTGCATAGCGAGTCAGGTAGATGATACAGTACGCTGCGCTGGCAAGGACAAGCGATCGAGTCTATTTGTACATACTGATCCAGGAATCTCCGCTGCGAGGTCTAAGAGCGACTGAGACCTGTGTTCTGTTGGTGCCCTTGCGGAGGTAGCTCACTCACCTGTTCACGGAACCCTTGATTGATGATTCAAATCTGCAGGGGATGTTGTCAAACAGCTCCTCCAGAGGGACAGCCTTGACGTCAGAAAGCACATGATCGTATCCAATTCTGACTTGAAACGCCGCCTGCCATGAGCGTGAGACTCATCCGCTGATCGGCGGCTTGCAAGGAATTGAGTAGCAGGAACTACTCTTTATGTAAGAGATCATTATTGGCCGTTACCAACTTTCTGTCATGTAAATTTGCCCTTCGATCACTGTGCCAAAATTTTGATTTGGTGGTGCGTACGGACGACCCCTGCCACCACATGCGTATCGCTACGCACCCCTTACGCACCGCGGTGGCAGGTAGTCTGGTGACAGATGGACTTCTGGCTATAGCTTCCAACAGCCGGGGGGTTTGCATTTTCATGCAAGCACTGGAAGGTGAGCACTTGAGCGATCCGGCGTCGCACCAATATGCTAGGGACCGTTACTGGGCCTTTCAAACTTGTTGTCACCGCATCATTACTAGCGTGCATCACTGGCACTGGCATGATAACACCAGCAACCTGGCGAGCTCGAGTAACTAGGCCCACATGACCCAGTGCGAGGTGGTCCATTATGATGCAAGATCATGATATCACTGGTTACCGTTCTTAATCCATTGTGATCTAAGCAGGATTCAGTATCACACCTACCAATACACTTACCACTTGCCACTTTTTCCGGTGGGTTCCATTCTCCCATGTTTGGTCATTGGCGGCTTAACATATGACTACGCGTTTTGATGGACCATGGTTAGCGATAAATGTACTATCTCAGGCCTGTATCTGAAACATTCTTTCTAAGGGTATGAATGACGTTCCGGATACACGAATGGCATTCGCACTACACGAGTACGTTGCGCCATACTGACGAGACAGTGTTTGCTTCTCTCCGAGATAGGGGCATCAATATTTTTCGGATATGACTTCAGGGTTTCAGGGACACGCATACAAGAGACGGTGGGAAACTCACTAAGAGTGACTAGGGACGTCCAGCCAGTAAATGGATGGCTATCAAACAGCATGAGCACTCGCCAAGGAATACGTGGGTGTTCATACCTTCTTCTACCCTCGCCCGTAAGCGCATCATATTGTTCCCAAACATATCCAGTTCGCTCATATTCCTAGGTCTATTGTTGGCAGAAATAGGAATTGAGATCACTACGATACGATACCTTGAAAACATTCTCCACTACATTTCTCCGCAGTTCAGAATAGATTTTTTTGGCATACTCCTGGTGGGGACCCTTAACGGCTGCATAGGTCTGCTCGCTCATTCTATCAGTACTCGTATAAACCTTCATTTTGCATATTGAGACGTGCCTTGTGCAAAGAGCTTAAGACCATATAGTTCATCTGAATCCAAATAGGTCCTTTCCAATAGTTTTCTCCGTGTCCAAATTCGGGGTGTGAGGCCGAGAGGCTACGAATGCCATACGGCGACCAAAGGTGATCGGGATCGCGGAGGAGGTTAAGGATAGGAAGGAGATGAGGAGAGTCGGGAGGAAGGAGGGAGAGCATGAAGGGGAATAATGAAAGATAGCCTTTATGACACACATGCTCGGATTCATCTGGACATAATCAGAGACAAGAGAGTGGTGAGTCGGTCACGCGTACCATCAGAGTTAATTCCGACGTCACAGTACATTTTGGCGTCTTCATTCCAATGGAGATCTAGGGTTGAAGGTATCTTCGTCAGCATGCCTTCGAGACATTGTAATACCATACCATCAATGTTTTCGATAATAGCTCTCTCTATTTCTTTATAACTCTTCGCGTCTTCAGTCTCTCCAATGAATTCAGCGATGCCACGCATCGTTCGTGTAAAGAAGCCCATCCAGCTGATGAGGTCGAGATGCAGTTCACCAGCATGGGGTGAACCTCTTGGATAGTCATCCATCCCGCTGGTAAGGACATGCGTCTCAGATCGCCCGCGCCATCTATAAGCTTCAGTGCGCGAGCGGGCTTTTCGGCCGTACTGTTTAATTTGACCGCGTTGCGTGCGGCGGAACCAGTCGTAATGACGCCTTATAGACGGGTAGATCGAGCGCAAGAATTCATGGCCCTTGTCATACGAGAGGTACTTGCTGTCCCTTTCGTCGCTCTCGATAAAGCCAGAAAGGGAAACTTGCTCAGCACCCATCGCAAAATCCATGCCTAAGTTAGCGGCAGAAGGACCTGCATTCTGCGCGACAAGTCGTTCAATAAAAGCGGTGACAGCCATAGTGAGCGTTGGTGGATTTGCGAAAGTGGGCACCTGTGTCTGGAATTCAGGTGGAACACGACTGCGGGCTTCGTCACCAAGGATTTGTTCACGAGCAACCCAACCGTTTTCATCAATGAGATCGATCCAGTCCTTGAGAATCTCGATGCTGAGGTCATTGTCCCATTGTCCGATATGGAGTAAATGGAAACCCTCGTCCCTTGTACGGGATATAAGTGAATGTAGAGTACCAAGACAGAAAGCAATGTTACCAGTAGAATCCCCTTGGGAAGAAGCTACGACTGGGTGTAGCAGTGAGTAGGGCTCGAGGTTCAGTGAATCTTGCGCCTCGTTGATCGTCCTGTGTCCCATCCTCGTCGTGATCATAATCGTCTTCTTGGTCCCATTCAAATGCAAAACCCTTGTCGACAATTGAAGTCCCGTAGAAGTAACCGACACCCCCGAGTAGGTTAGATGTAATTGCCTTGCTGAAAGATTTGAGATTCTCGTAGCTGGACACTGAGAATGAGTCAGGTGTGGGGAAGTGAGCTTCGAAACGATCATTAAACGATGCGATCAACGCAGGAATGCCGAAATCAATGACAGCAGCTGCCCGAAGCCAACGTCAACACACAGACCATGACCATATGTCGCACAAAGTACGCACAGTCCAGCTGCTTGGGGGAGCTCACACTATCAAAAAAGACATCAAACTGAAATTCGCCATCAAAGAATTTCTGCACTGCAAAAAGGTTGCTCGCTGTAACAACCTCGTCAGGCAACTGGAGAATAAATGACGGGTCTGGAGTGTCGTTTGGCTGGTGATACTGTTCCGCTATAGGGGCTGCATGCTTCAGGAGACTTTGTATGATCAAATCTATGACAGGACGAGATAAGTGAAGTGGGAACCCTCATATACAAACACACAAACCTTTCGCAGTCCAGATTTGTCCGGGATTAGCGCGCAGACCCACGAAATGAGATTTCCCTAATCTGTGCGCAAATGCCTCCGAATGAGGGCCAGAAGTTATGGCTTGGTTATCACCGTCTGGAATGATATGAAACTTCAAGACAGCCATCAATCCTCCGGAGGGACTTACCATCGATGAAACGAATGGTGAAGTCATCAAGATCGGGCGTCGAGCCAGAAAATTCTATAGGCCCTATAATTCCCTAGGGGCTGTAAGTACACACGTTGAGGTGCAGTCACTGCACGAACATTCTCATCTTCATCGGTGATCAAGTCAATGCCACCGAGACCCTCGAGTCCTAAGTAGAACATTGTTGAAATTCTACATGGTAATGCTAAGTTTTTGTTATTACTGGCTGCGCTCGTAGAGACTCTCTGGAATGCACACCTGGTTGTATCGGTTTCCCTTTGATGCGGGCAGCCCAGCTTCCACCATGTTCACCACCAGGAACTTTAAGCAACTCGGTTGTGATCTCAACGTTGTTGAGGCTGTCCTTGAGAACCTGTACACCACCTTGGCGAGAGTCAAACACGGTCCATGTATAACTGTCGAGTCCGTCGTCTTGGTTGCACGCATGGCGTGCCTCTAAGATATGTCAGTCAAGCCACATTGGACATAGCACAGTGGGACGTACTCCCAAACGACTGGTAATTCTGTGTCCCAAACCAAATGAGCCCTGTCGTGAGTGACTGGGGTAGCCTTGGACGAACACCGAAGTACAAGCCTGGGCGGTAGGCTCCCCAGTGCAGATCATCGGTTACGTTCTGTGCTAGTGAGAGCACATAGTGTGGTAGGAACAGAAGGAGGTAGAGAAGCCGCATCGCCGCGCTCGTAGTACTACTAGTAATGAATCGAGCGGTAGCAAACAGCTGGTTGTTCACGTGACCGAGAACACACGTGTCGATAATGCTACATCTGAGTTGATATGCTCTTGTCTCCTCTGATCATAGCTCTGAAAAGACCCACGAAAGAGAGGTCGTCGAGCGGTAGCGTAACATAGCGTGCTTCATATGTAACATGTAACGTCCCGTCTCGGTACACCGCGCAGTATGCGCCGCGGCATCTTCCCGAGCCCACGATCCACTCGCCCTCGATCCCAGGCCGCCGCCGCCCAGCTCTTCGAACAGCGTCGAAGACTCGACGCGACCAACTCCCAGATTTTCGAACGGCGTCGGTGGCGCGATAGGGATCCGGACACGCGATGATGATCGATGATCTTTGAAGCTACCTGCCGACCGGCTGCCCGCCGGCGAATGGTGTGGATTCTCTGTGGAAACAGGCCTGCCGTTCGTTTTCGATGCCATCGGCTCGCTCTCGATTCCATCCACCGACCAGCCGTTCGAACGGCATCTAAATGACTGTTCGAGCGACAGCGTACACTCCTGTCCCAAGCCGCGTCGTTTCGGCTAACTTTCGAGCGTGAGGCCTTGAGGTCTCAGGGCCGCTCGCCTCCTCCTGGCATTTTTGAGAATGCGTGCCAGTGCTCGCCGTCGATCCCCCTTGTTTGTCGTCTGCTTTGCCTTGCCTTTCCGTACGTCCTCAAGCACGCAAGTTCTGCGCTGAGGACGAACAGGTTTCGATTCAATGGTGTGGGCACCCTATAGGTAGGAGTACACCCACATCCACCGGTACCCAAACCCACGGTGTACCCATGCAAAAACCTAAACTTGTGCCTAAGGGGTTTTGTTATCGCCGCCATCCAGTGTATGTACATACCGGTCTTTCTATAGACCCGTCTTTGCGATCACGGCAGTGCACCTGTGCAGGCCAATAAAATAATCTTCCTTCTGAGGCTGGTGGTCTATCTGCATACTAGTAGTACTAGTAGTACTAGTAGTGCTAATCTGCGAACGAAGTCTGGAATCCTGATGCTGTCTCGCCGTAAATTAGGTTTTAGGGGGGCTGTGCTGTTAGGGACGGCGCTCTCAGCAACTGTTGCACGCCGGTGAAATTTGAAAGACCCACAGTGACATGTGCCGGTGGCCCAGGCTGTAGCTAGGTACAGTGCCAGCACTCAACAGGTTCCATTTCACACAGGTTCCATTTCATCATTATAAACTTGCGTGCTGGGGCCAACACCTGCTCCACAGCAAGTGCGCATACCATCAATCATTCGATTCCTTTGCAATGGATTCTCTCAGCCTTGCGGATGGTACTACGGTCGTTGCTGGCCCCGCATCCGTCGCCAACCGTAAAGACCTGCTGAATGAGCGCCATGACGACTTCCCGACCAAGCCGTACTCCCCTGCCGCATACGGCCTACCCAAGGCAAAGATTGTTGGGCATGATTTCTCTAAGGCAGATTCTACAGTGGAGGACAGACCTTTCTATGTGCCGATCGGCAAAGACGGCGTTACTGCTGCGCTACAGAAACTTGATCAGCAACTCCAGCAGGTTGGTGACTCGAACCATCCGTGATCACCATGCTGATTCTAAGTGGGATACTTTCAAGACAGGAAGGAGTAGCCTCTTGTCAAAGAAGGTGAGGAGTCAATCAATCACGCTCTGGCTTTGTTGTTATGTTTCCTGATTATGGCATGTGCCAGCACCCCATCTCGTGGATTGGTCGCGAGGTTCCTCCGGGGAATCTCGGTTTAATCAACCACGGAGGTCTTCCCAAGATTTTGATGCGCCCAGGTCGCTATCCAGGCTTTCCACTCCGTAATTGGTGGGCACGGGAGTGGTGTGGAACCCAAGGACGTGAGTAGTAACGGTCGGTTCAAGTTATGTGACTTGACAAATATTTTAGTGTCTGATACCGCTATTGAGTTCAAAGGTTTGACAGTCGTTCAGGTTTCCCAGAACCAGGTGAGGTTTGGACATCCAGAAGGCTAGCCTTAAATTGAACCGATGACAGGCGGCAGTAGTGTCCGATCCACAGGTCAGCTTATACTCAAATCCTGTCGCAATTGTAAAGTCACAGTGCAATCGTAGAACCGCATTTTTGTCATTAAGAATTCAGGGTTCGTCGCGTTCGCGATCGAGGGCACATACAACGTTCTCGCAATCGTTGATCAAACACACCTGCCAACAGCGATGAAGGATGCTGTAACAGGTGTTACACTTGGATGGTGAGATGCTGGTCTTTGAGCTATCTTGACCTAATTGTTGTGCAGGACACACGAAGTTAAGATGCGAAGTCGCATTAGCACAGGAAAGGATCAAGAATATGTTGTCGCGCTCTTGTCTGTGTTCTCCTTCGAGCTGTGGGATTCACATTGCTAACATAACATTTCCATTTAGCCTGAACATCCCTGCAAATAACTGTGCCATCCTTCAGCGTGGAGATGACTTAGAGCTACTTCCGGCTGGACAGCATTACATTACAAACCCAAATGTTACCCTACGTGGTTTATACACTCTCGGGGAGAACCAGCTTGAGATGCCCACGAAAGATATGTATGTGCCACGGATTTCGATCCTGATCTCTGCTGAATGATGCCTCATAGCTTCACGAGAGATCAGGTTCCTGTTGGTCTACGTATCTACCTTAAATGGTGAGCACTCTATCTTACTCCTTGTATTGTCCCTCGTCTCATCCCCCGCAGGCAGTTGGTTGAACCACTTAAGGTAAGTCTCAGTTATTGGTGGCTAATACGTTGATCGTAATGCAGGCTGGAGCTCACAACTCACGGGTATTCCACACCATATGATGCACTTCGTGACAAGACTCAATCAATTCTGACACAAATCGTCGCGCATCGTATGTGGTGCATTGTCTTCACTCCGCAGTGTTTAAACGATTTCCAACAGTCGACTATAGCTCAATGGTCAAACAACGTTCCCTCGGGCCAGATAACTTTGACGACGGAACCGACCCATCGTCAGCTTTCCTCGACGCCCTCCGGACTCGTGCAATGGATGAAATGCACGAGGCTGCATTGGAGTATGGAATTGTGTTGAAGGATCTCGGTGGGTTCCTCGTCCCGTTATGATTGAAACACTCATTGAATCATCAACAGCCGTTATTGACAGACAGTTCAAGGGCGAGATTGCGGCCACCATGGATAAGCTTACTACCAGGGCGCTTCAGGCACAAGTGGAAGCTGCAGTATGTCGTCACTCCGTTGCTACCAACTCTGTTAACTTCATCCTGGCCATAGAACGTTGATAGGGAGAACTCGAACAAAGTAAAACAGGAAGAGGGTGCATTGGCAGTTGCACGCATCAAGGCGCAAGCGCGCAACGTATGTGCAGTCCAACTTTAATGCAGAACAACGATTCTGATATTGTATCGCTCAAGACACAAGCAGATGCTGAGGCATACAGTGTCATCGCCGCTGCCAAGGCTCAAGCTGAACGTACGAAGATCGAAGCCCTCGCGCAAGCTGAGGCCACCCGCCTTACTGCAAAAGCAGAAGCAGAGGCCATCCGGATCAAAGCAGCCGCGGACGCTGAGGTCGTAGACCAATTCGCACGGGAAATGGTAATGAGACGAGTCGAAGTTTCACGTATCCAAGCTTTCGGTAACAAAACAGTCTTCGTACCTTCTGATGGTCCTGGAAACCAGATGGGCAGTGCAATGGCAGTGGGGATGGCTGCTGCGATGGGGGGCGACGCGCGAAAGTGATTGTAGTCGTGTTCGCTCGTATTGGAGACAGGAACCCTAAAAGAATCAAGTGTGCCAGCACCATGAAGCTTACTATAATATTTATTTCTAACAGATCACTAGCCTAGTACTAATCTTTGAGTAAACTCGGACTGCCATCGGTGGACCTTTTGTCAGTTTATATAGGACTCTTTCAATAACGTAGTGTATCTCTAGTAGTTTCTGACTCTCGTCGACTACTCTTGTCGCTATGGCCCTGGTACTCTGTTCTACAGGCACTGGCACAGCAGCGAAGGGACACGAGTAAACCCATGTCCAGGTGTCTTGCCCGAACACGCATGTGTCACGCTGGAGTCACGAGTCACGCAAGCCAGGAGGCTTTGAAAGCCACATTGGGTTACTGCTCTACCCTCGTCCACTTCGTTGACTACGACTCGTTCTCACTCCAATTTATCGGTTCACTACGCTACTCAGCTCACTAGTCAGTCACAATGAGGTCGAAATTCAAGGATGAGCATCCCTTTGGTATGTAATGTGCCAGCCTCGCGGCTAATTTACTCATCCAAGTGGCGACTCCCAGACAAGCGCAAGCAGGAAGCGGAGCGTATCAGACAGAAGTATCCAGACCGTATCCCCGTCAGTATCCGTTCGCTGTGCATACGTATGAATTTGAGCTACACAATACTTGGAAATACAGGTTATCTGCGAGAAGGCGGACCGAACGGATATTCCAACGATCGACAAGAAGAAGTATCTTGTACCCTCAGTATGCGTAGTTTTACCGCGTACCGTGTGTGATGAACGTCTGATTGCTGTGTACCTCACAGGATCTCACTGTCGGGCAATTTGTCTACGTCATCCGGAAGCGCATCAAGCTTGCGCCGGAGAAAGCTATATTCATCTTTGTCGACGAGGTCCTTCCGCCAACCGCCGCGCTTATGAGCGCCATATATGAAGAGCACAAGTCTGTCTTTCTGCATTGACATGATTTGTAGTGGATCTGACCGGGGCGTCTGACAGGGACGAAGATAACTTCCTCTACGTTAGCTACTCTGGCGAGAATACATTCGGAGGGGATGGGTGGCTTGAACTATGAACATTTTTGGGACGCTATGATCTGTCGTTGTGGAAGCCTTGGTTGATAGACTGCTAATAGGCAACAAGCGCACCAGAAATTTCCTGCTTCACCGCCCGCCGTTTAATCCATACCCTCCTATCGCTTTTCAGGTTTGCTTTGCCCTTGTATTCTACTTTCTGACGTTCGGCCCCTTTTCCGACTTGTCCACTTGTTTCGAATAACAAGCAATGCACCTTGTATATGGATAGTATTTACGGTTTGGACAAAATATGTTTGAGCAATTCAACCCTCCACCTCCGAATCCCAGTCAGACAGTTCTCACCGATCTCGATACACGTCACTCTCTACACTTCAAGTTTGACGAAGTTCCTTCTCTTCACTGAGTACTTCCCGTCACTATTTCGGCTTATACATGCCTAGGTCATACTGGTTGCATAGTGGTCTCAGTTTGCGCAGCAGCCGCAGCAACTTGATTCGCCTGGAGTTTGAAGATAAGCCACCTTACGTGGCTGTGTATTTGCGTACTACAGGACCCGTCCTCTATAGTGCCAGAGCCCAGACTCTCTGTGATCGGTAGCGTGGCCGAGTTGGTCTAAGGCGTTGGATTTAAGAAATTTGAATCCCAATGGGCGCAAGTCCGCGCGAGTTCGAACCTCGCCGCTACCAGTGTTTTCTATCACTTTTTGGTTTGGTCCCTTTTCTCCGCACGACGGGCAATCAATTTCTTACCCCGCTGTCTTTGATGGCGTACGACGTGAACTGTCATTTCACTATGGTGCAAGTGCTATACAACCAGTATGAGACACGATTTGAAGATTTCCATCTGCTGCTTGCCAGTATCCGGGGCGGACCCCCTAGTAGTTGGCCCTAAGAGAGTTACATAATGCAAATTGTACTGCAGTTTTGATGAGAATGTGGTTTGTCGCGAACTCCCCAGTTAGCGTGCTTTGGTATCTTTGTATCTTGGACATTCAAAAGAGCTGTTACCAACGATCAGTATATTGGCGGTAGCACGGCAGTTGGGACTACTCACCCCTTCGATGTTGTCCGTTCCTCCGGGACGTTGTCGCACCCTGATCGACGAGAGGCAGTGACTCAATATCGTGTAAGATGCGTCGGATGACATCACACTTACCTACGAGTCGGAACGAACTGGTCATTCTCCTCGCTGGAAAACATGCCTCCAATGTTATCCACCCCCCCTGGAATGGTGCGAACGCGCCTGAAAGAGATTCGACTTAGACGCAGACCTTTTGCAACGTCCCATGGTAGACACGCTCACCGTGTGGGCTTGAAATCACCGCGCGACTGCGGATACGATCAGTGACATCGAACGCGGTTGGGGAGGAGATAGTCACCGTAGCGGTGTCATCGGCCTGGTCGGTGGACGACCGCGGGGGAGCAGTGGCGAGGGCATCGTCTGGGAACTCTTCTTCGAAAAGTCGTCGAGCACCGGTATCCGCAGGGGCGGACGCAGTCCCTAAGGAGAAGAGTGAACGCCCTCCTAAAGACAATTTCAATAATCAACCATCCATACCATCTCCCGCCGCCTCTGCCGGGCTCGAACTGGCGACCATGCTCCCAAACTGTGCATACCCTAGAAAGAGAACCGATCAGCAGTGCGAAGCGGGCTAGCATAGCGTCCGGAAGCATACGCGGCAACTTTTGGATGTTGGTGAACCCCGGATCGATGGTGACGCCGGCATATCTGGCCGAAAGTGCTGGACGGTCATGCCTGTACGCGGTTCGCGACGACGACGCGCCACTCACTTGAGGAACTCTACGAGACTGCGTTTCGTGAAGACGACCTTGGTGTTGTCCCAATCCAACATGCCTACGGGAAGGCGTGAGGCGGCGCTGCGATGGGGTGGGCGTGCGAGGGACCTACCGAGGTGCATGGGCCAGTCCTTTTCTTTGGACATGTCGACGGCTTTGGAGGGGGTGAATCTAGGATCGGAGAGAGATCAACGTATGAATCTGGATTCCTTTGCGCGTGCGTACGTAGAAGACATTGATACGAGTAGTGACTCAAGGCTAGGTGAGCGGGGAGACCTCGCGGCGCACAACTTGAACCGATTCGCTCCTCGTCTGTAAGTTACATAAAAATGGTAATCGCATGCTTTCGACTGACCTGAGACTAATCTACTCTGGTCTCGATGAATTCAATAGCATCGATTGTTCTGTAAATACATTCCATGGATGAAAATCTAGACCTAGTATGATACGGCGCAGCCGATGAATCAACATAAATATGAAAAGATAACAAGTAAAAGCAGAGCATTCAAAACCAACTCGAGAACAGGGCATGATTCAATGTTTTAACAGGGAAAACAAAAAGAAAGCATTGGCGTATATACCAGAAAGCGACTCCGTGAATAGTGGGATGGGGGGACTGAAGTATGTCTTCTGTACGTATTGCAATGCGATAGATTGATCACCTTCACGGAAGAGCGACGGGACTTTAGATGGAATAGTTCGTGTTCTGGTGTGCAGCGGGCAAGTAATGGATGAATCAATTTATATCGGAAGGATGCATATGGTCGCAGTCGTGTGACTAAGAGCCACAAAAGGAGCGACTGCATTGAGTGAAAAGGACGAAATCACATAATTACCGCGGGATGCTCCCTTCCCTCGACACGTGGAAATCCTCGGCATCAAAAGACAACGCGTCAAAGTGAAGGGAGTCGAGCTTCATCTCAAAGCTGGAATTACTGAGACGACTTCGATCTGACAAGTCGTCTTGGGGGATGGGGGATGCTTGATGGTACCGGGATGCGAGCGTTCGATCTGGGCTATCGAGATCAACGAATTGCGCATCCGCAAATAAATCGTCCTCCATCGCGACATCTGGCGATATAGATGGCTTGGAGTCACCGCCTGCGGGTGAGAAAGGTATCACCCCGGTAGTATGAAGGGGTGACGGATAAACCGGTGACGGCGCAGAAAGTGAGAAAAGTCGGTGCAGCTCTCGGACAGAGAACTTCGTGGTGGGTGTCTTCTTCGTCGGAGGAACTGGGGACATATGTGCATCATTGGTCGTGGGGATACTTGGGGCTTCGTTTTGGGGTGAATTCGCGTGGTTGTACCTGGAGTGTGGAAGGGATTGCGGATTGGCAGCCAGGGGGGCGTGGTGTGTTCTAGTAGACGCTACTGGTGACGGAACACGGACAGTAAACTCCGATTCTGATCGTGAGGGTTTCATAGGCTGGAAAATCTGCGCAAGTGAAAGCGAGCTTGCCCGAGAGAGAGACCCTAAAGGGTTCTTGGGAAGGGAGGGAGGGGGACAACCCTCCATTCCATTGAGCGTCCTCGACATGCTTTCAGTCGAGGCCCAGAGATCCTTTACGTGGATCCTGCTCGAGGTCTTACCAACATTCTTGATCGACCGTAGGGCTTCAGATGCTCGCGCCTTCAGCGTCTTGGAACGCTTGGCTTTTGTATTCTCCTCCGGGTCGGTGAAAGCCTCTCTGACCCGCTTAACCTTGACCACCTCAACAACATCCGAATCCTCCCGAATGTCCCTCTGTCCCACCCGAGTTGATTTCGTTTCAATAATCTTTATAACCTCCGGATGTTGTCTCTTCTCTAACTTCTTTGACACGGAAGCCCTCAGTCTTGGCCGATAAACGCGAGCATGTGTACCTCCCACGATGCGGGTAGGCATATCGTTTTCGGAATGTTGAAAGAGGTGGGGATCGTCGATAGAGTGAATGTTCGAAGCGAAGTCGTTGCTGTTTTCTGGCTGTTCGTCGGCATCGAAACAGCAAAATGGTGGATTATCCTGTCGTTCTTCCTCTGGTGGAATCACGAATACGTGCGGCATACGAAGAGTGGACAATGGCGTGGATGGTCTTGTCAATTGAGACATAAAGGTGTTGTGGCTCGCGATAAGTGAAGCCATATGGTGCACAGCAGCAAAGGAAGAGATGTTTGAAAGAAATAAAGAGAGACTGGAACGATCTCAAACTTGAGAACTAAGAAGATGGAGTTGAAGTAGAACCCTACTCACTGGAACGACCGGCCGAACAACGACGAGAACAGGAGAAGGAGAGCCAGCCGCCGATTCAACCGTGCTGATGCATTTTCCCTTTATGGACACACCGATCAATGAATCATGCACGTGAGCTTAGATAGCGTGCACGTGGGAAATTCACGGTCCCGGCCCGCACCCACACTGACTGCGCTGACTCTGTCCCTGTTTTTCTAACCATGGTCGGGAGGGACATGAAGATCACGTTCCTTGGTACATCTAGCGGAGGAGGTCCTTCAATCTCTCGCAATTGTTCGAGCCTTGGTCTGTCTAACCATCCATTTGTGCTCTCGTTCGTCCTGATCAGGGGGTAATTTTAGTCGTGGACGTCATGGGAGACGGAACACTGTGGAGTGCGCGACATGTAGATATATGACGCGCGCATGCTCTGACTGGTCTTCGTTCTAGTGGTGGATTGTGCAGAAGGGACTACACGCCAGTTCCACATGCAACCCCGTGGTGCTGGCGAGGAGTCACTCCGGGCACAGAAAGTCACTAAGCTCTTTGTGACGCATATGCATGGTGAGCTCCTTCGCTTTTCTTGTAGTTGACACAGCTCAGTTACCTAGCTGACCATGTCATGGGCATCGTACCCTTTTTGCGACATGTCCTGTTTCCGCCGCCTGTCGTGGCCCGCGGACACCTCGGAGATATCGTGGTCGACGCAGGGCCTATACTCCATCGAGGTTAGTGTCTGGTGTTCAATTCGGTTGTCACTACAAATCAATCGCGGTGTTGATTTAGATCCATGTATTGGATACATCATCAAGGAGTCACATTTCCCTAACCGAAAGCTCGCAATCCTCGGAGATACTTATGACGCCTCCGCTATCGAGCCTCTGCTGAGGGCCCCTCCACCTTCCCTTCTGATACACGAAGCCACCGATGCATGCATACCTACCTCTGTGGATCCGAAGGCACGGAGAAAGGACAAAGTCGTTCGAGACAAAGTGCTGGCAAGGGGCCATTCGACGCCGGTGATGGCCGGGGAATTTGCGAAACGCGTAGGCGCAAAGCGGCTGGTGCTGAACCATATCGGGAGTCGGTGAGCAGCTGCATTTGCCTGCTTGAGGAGATCTGCGACGGCTGTCCGCAAACAGATTTGCTGCCCCGCGGCAGATGAAGAACGAGCGCGACGTCCGTGTTGCTGTGATCAACGAGATTTCCCGACAAGCAAGCGAGGCATGGGGTATGGGACAAGCCCAGGTTGCGTTCGACTTTATGAGTATAAGTATACCGGCGCCTTCGGGCCCTGAAAGGCACGTCGCCAAGGGCGGTGGTGATAAGCGAAACTCGAGCGAAACCAGGCAGAAAAGAGGGAGGAAAAGGCAGACGCGGGAAGATGGAAATGACGGCAGGGCGCGGAAGAGAAAGAAGACCTAGAAGCGAAGTTGGCGTATCTCACACTGCGAGGGCCCTACATATGCAGACTTTATCTTGGGAGCTCGGGCTGTGCGAGGCGGTGGTGCAAATTAGAAGAAGGTGCGGCGCGTGACGGGGGTGTGAAAAAGAATGCAGGAGGTGGTGTTTTGATGGAAGGGATCGGTATCGAAGCGGAATCCAGACTTGGGCGCGTGTCAGATCGGGGCCAAGTCGGGGATTAGTGCTGCGATAAGATGTTCCCGGAGACGCAGGTAGGCGAGGAGGGGAGGATTTGCACGGCCGAGGGCGGTGTCGAGCACGAGCGGGACGGTGGGGCCGGCGGGGACGAGGACGGGGAGGACGAGGGGGTCGGCGCCGTCTGTGGGAGAGGTATTTGTACATCTTTGGGAGTGTCACGAGCGTGGGGGACAGTCAGTGCGCTCCAGCCAGGGTCCTCGTTGCAACTCTCTTCCCTCCCTCGCCGTCCTCGTCCTCGCAGATGGCCTCCAACGCCCCCATAAACGGCGTCAAACTGTCACGTGAGTGTCTCTCGTCCCCCTCGTCCCCCCGGCCCCTTGTCCATATATGGTTCTCCCGCCATCCCCAACTCGTTTTGTCTCCCCTTCCCACCGCACATCCATGGCATCAGATCCTCACCTCCTCGTAAATCCAACAGCCATCGACGACCCGCACAGGATCGCCAAGGTCGTCGCCTCAGACGGAAGGTCCGGCGACCAGCGCGAGCTCGCCTACACGAACTGCAAGGTCATCGGGAACGGGTCCTTCGGTGTCGTCTTCCAGGCAAAACTTCTCTCGGACTCGTCCAAGGACACGGAAGAAATCGCCATCAAGAAAGTCCTCCAGGACAAGCGCTTCAAGGTGCTTGTCCCCTTTTTTTGGCCTAACCTTTTTCCCTCGTCTTTTCACATTTTCACATCGTGGCTCGTGTGTTGATCCGCGTGGATTCTGTCGTGCAGAACCGCGAACTACAAATCATGCGACTCGTCGCTCACCCGAACGTCGTCGACCTCAAAGCCTTTTTCTACTCCAATGGCGACAAGGTCGGTAGCGCGCACCACGTCCTGTGGCCGGCTCTGAACCCTCCTTCAGAAGGACGAGGTCTATCTCAACCTAGTGCTCGAATATGTACCCGAAACCGTGTATCGCGCCAGTCGCCACTACTCCAAGCTCAAACAACCCATGCCCGCCCTCCAAATCAAACTGTACATGTACCAACTCTTGCGCTCCCTCGCCTACATCCACTCTGTTGGCATCTGCCATCGCGACATCAAACCGCAGAACCTGCTCTTGAACCCCGCTACCGGAGTTCTAAAACTGTGCGACTTTGGCTCTGCAAAGATTCTTGTCGCGGGCGAGCCCAACGTCAGCTATATTTGCTCACGGTACTACCGCGCACCGGAACTCATTTTCGGAGCAACAAACTACACCACCAATATCGGTGAGTGCTCTCAACCACGGGTGTGGTGCGCTTGACATATCGCCTGAACAGACATATGGTCGACGGGGTGTGTCATGGCAGAGCTGATGTTGGGCCAGCCACTCTTCCCCGGGGAGAGCGGCATCGATCAGTTGGTGGAAATCATCAAGGTCCTGGGCACACCCTCCCGAGAACAGATCAAGACGATGAACCCCAATTACATGGAGCACAAGTTCCCGCAGATCAAACCGCATCCATTCAACAAGGTCGATAGCCATGTATCCTCCCGCGTGGCGTATCTGATGGCGATTTATAGGTCTTCCGACCACGCACTGCCCCCGAGGCGATAGATTTGGTTGCAAAGCTCCTCGAGTACACGCCTGGGGCGCGGCTGAGTGCAGTGGAGGCCATGGTGCACCCCTTCTTTGACGAGCTGCGTGGCGAGGGCGCGAGGATGCCAAACCAGAAGGAGTTCCCACCTCTGTTCAACTTTACGCGAGAGGGTGAGTACACGTGCCGTATGGACGGAACGATGGCTGATGATCGGACGTGCAGAGCTTTCCGTGCGGCCTGAGCTCAACCGGCAATTAGTGCCACCACACTGCATACCCGAACTGCGCTCACGGGGTATCGATCTGGACACGTTCGAGCCGATACCGTTGGAGCAGCTGAGGATCACGCTGGACTGATGATCCTGGGCAGAAAGGAATGCGCCGAGCGGGTGTGCGTCTATCTGATTTGAGCGTATAGTATGATATCGAATTGCAAGCGGCCCGGTCGCTGTATTGATAGTTTTTTTTTTCCTGCTCATGTGGCGGTGTTATTGCGTGACGGAACATTTGCGCGATGGATTGTGTGCGATGGCGTCAAGATTCAGCAAAGACGACGGCGGCGGTGCGCAGCGGTCCTCTTCACTTGGAGACGATGTCTACCAGCGCGGGCTCGCACGAGTGTGACACGCTTCCTGCACCTCGAAGCCTCGTCGCTTCGCTTCCGCGATCTCCGTCCCCACCCCTTACGCAACCGCTGTTGCACCCGCAAAAAATGCACCCGCCCCCGACCCCCGCCCCGCGCAAGCTCTGTGTCCGCCACCAGCGCATTGCGGACCAGGGCACGAACGTCAAGCTCCAGCAGGCTCGTGATCTCGCGTGTCGTCTTCTCGTTACTGATCGGGCCCGCAGGCACTCGATGCGCTCCCCGAGGAAGAACGCCAGGTCGTCAACTCCATATGGTCCAACTTCTCCTCTTCTTCCCACCCCAGGAGGGAGCTCATCCTCCAGGGCATACTCACCATGTGCTGCTTCTCCCAGCTCTCCCTCCTCACAGAGCAGCTCCGCCATCTCATCAGAATCGACCCCTTCGTCGTCCTCCCCCGCGAAGTCTCTCTCAAGATCCTGGCTCACCTTGACGCCACGTCCCTCTGTCGCGCAGCCCAGGTTTCCAAACATTGGCACAACCTTGCCGACGACGACATCCTCTGGCGAGAGATCTGCCAGCAGCATATTGGTCAAAAATGCCTCAAGTGCGGCTGGGGCTTGCCCGTTCTGGAACGCAGACGCCGAGCACACGGCTCGGCGTCTCCCTTTAGACCTCCCTCTCCCCAAACTCCGTCCAAGCGTGAGCTCGAAACTGCCCACCTCGGCGGACCACCGAAGCGCCAAAGATTAGATGCTCACCCCCGTTCCCAGGATCAATCGCCAGCACTGCCTTTGTCTCGCAGCTCCAGTTCGAGCCCCTTCCCTGCCGACCTCCTCGTCCCTTCCATAAGTACACAACCAGATATGATGACCCGCCCCTGGAAAAACGTCTATAGCGAGCGCCTCACCGTCGAGCGCAACTGGCGCCGCGGTCGATGTCTTGCCCGCACGCTGCATGGTCACACGGATGGCATCCTGTGTCTTCAGTTCGACGAAACCCTCCAGCATCCCTCGTTTCCCATCCTCATCACTGGCTCCTACGATCGCACCGCGCGCGTCTGGAATCTTGAATCCGGCGTCGAGGTCCTTTGCCTCAGGGGCCATACGAGGGCCGTGCGCGCCCTCCAGTTCGACGAGGCCAAATTGATCACTGGAAGCATGGATCACACGATTCGCGTGTGGAATTGGCGCAAGGGAGAGTGCATTCGCACACTGGAGGGCCACACGGAAGGTGTCGTGTGCCTTCACTTTGATGCAAACATCCTAGCCAGTGGTAGCGTCGACTCGACGGTCAAGGTTTGGAACTCTCATACGGGAGAGGCGTTCACTCTTCGCGGACATCATGACTGGGTCAATTCCGTGCGGCTGTGGGATGCCCCTGAGAGCACAAACTCGTCTCCCGGTGTTTGCCCCTCCACGCTCAACATCGATACCGGCAAGATGCTCTTCTCCGCCTCGGACGACGGAACCATTCGGCTGTGGGACCTCGCGAAACGAACGTGCGTGCGTCAGTTCATCGGGCATGTCGGTCAGGTTCAGAGCCTGCGACTTCTCGAGGTAGAGGGCGAGCCTGCCGAACGTGGCGGCCCGCGTGCACCGGATGCGGAGCATGTGATGGAGAATTCGTGTTCGGATGTCGTTCAGCTCTGTGGGGGGTCCAACTCCACCGACATTTACACTGTCGTTACGCACGATACACAAAAGGCGGAGAGCACTGACGACAAACGGAGCCCAGACCGCGCTACGACGACCACTGGGGCTGGCACGTCCTTCAGGAAGCCCGTACTGATATCCGGGAGCTTGGACAACACGATCAAGTTGTGGGACGTCGAGACGGGCAAGGCCACGCGGACCTTGTTTGGCCACATCGAGGGGGTGTGGGCGGTGGCATGCGATAAGCTTAGGCTTGTCAGCGGTAGCCACGATCGCACGATCAAGGTGACCGCGTTATCTCATGCGTTAATGTGTACTGAACATCGTGGTAGGTATGGAACCGTGAAGAAGGCAGATGCACGACCACGCTGTTTGGACACCGTGGTGCGGTGACTTGTCTCGGTCTCGGGGAAGACAAGGTCGTGTCTGGGAGCGACGACGGTGATGTCAGGATATGGTGCTTTAGCGGTCACGAACCATGATTCTTGATACCCGACGCTCTGATTTGACCTTGGATGTTGCTCTGGACTTTTTGGCATTTTTCTTGTTGCGCACACATGTAACGTATCACTCATTATCAATGCTTGGCGTGTGCCAGTGAGTTGACCAGGGCATCTAGACAATTGAGTGCTCGATACGGTACAGAGTCTGACGGTCGTTTCGACATGGACCACAACTTTGCCACAACCGATCCAAGCGCACGATGTGGCAAAGTGGAGCATTATCCCATTGTCTTGGTGGTCCACACATGGCATGGCTTTGTCCACCCGGTCTACGAAGATATAATGCGTCTCCCTGGCAAGCACGTAGGTCATTCACTCCCTGTGCATTCCCTTCCTCTCTCAAGGTTGTCTGTGACACCATGCCCATCACCCCCTCTCTTTTACGCGTCATCTTTCTCTGTAAGTCCGTCGTGTTTGGTCTCAATCTGTCGTTGATCGTTTTACTGGCAGCCTTCATAATTATCACCAATGTCGTGACAGCGATCTTCGCTGGGATTGCTTTCCATGATAAGACGGGAGGTGGTACGTTTCGCCCTCAAGACACGCTCGACAGTACGGAATGACGCGCACTTTCAGGCTTTCAGGCACTGGCCCTCTGCATTTCCATCCTCACCCTGCTATTCATTTCCGGCTGGTGAGCATTCCGCCATCCTAGCACGTCCGCACCTGCTAAACCCCTGGTTAGCATTTGTCACAAACTCGCGTGCCAGGACGAGGAATCGAGCAACACGAGAAACGTGTGCCTCTTTGGCATCTGTGGGCTGCTCGGAACAGGTACGAACTCGTCTGCGTGATCAGCTCGAAGCTCGTCGCTGACCCCGTTTAGCCCTCGCCGTATCGCTGACGGTCCACGCGCGGCAAGACGGCGGTACGGGCATCTGCAACGATTTCGCGCACGCGGGCCGCCCGTGCGTTCCCGCGGGCGTACAGCTCGGCATGGCCTACGTCGGCCCCCTCTTTGGTGCGTCGTTGGCGCGCGTTCTGCTCGTGAAACCTGTGCTCACACGCGTGGATAGCCTGGATCGCTTTCGGCGTCTCGTGGTTCGACAAGTTTCCGGGCGCGGTCAAGGTGACGCCACGGTATCCGATCACCAAGGCCCCCAGCTCGCATTTCGCAGCACACGGGCATGACCTGGACGAGAGCTATACGCGTCCTCCGATGAGGTCGGCGCGCAGGTCGCGGAACAACTCGGACTGGAGCGACGTGCCGCTGGACTGTTGATCATGGTAGTGACGTCCCGGGACTGGTTCCTGACATGTCCTGTTTTACGGATATATATTCAAGTAGCACTCGTTTAGTCTTGTTTTCACAATACGGTATCATGCATCTGACGTAGGGGGTGGATCGAACGAATCCAACTGTGTGAATACATCATCCGGCAATGCGTTTTGTGTCCAGAAACTATCCCACTCGTCGTCGTCGGCCGGCCCGAGCTCGTTCTCCGGCGTGGTTGGACGACTGCTCCCGGTGGCAAGGCCATCAGCAACACAACCAGTGTCGAGCGGTGCGACATGGTCTTTTCGCTCTGTTTGTACCACGACGGACGTCGTCGACTGTTGGTCTGGTTTCGCATGGGACGAGGCTAACAAGACCGTGCTACCGGGTATGACGGAGATACCCTCCGCCGTGACAATATAGTCACAAGACGCAGGCGAAGCCACGGAGCTGAACACCACCGAGAGCCGCCGAACCAGAACCGGCTGGTCGTCCACCAACGCACCAGCGACCTGCGAGGCCGGCGGGCTGCCGACCGCCGACCGCTTCTGGGGCACCTCGCTCTCGTCGAGGTAGCGCCGCCTGCCCGTCCGGGTGAGAAAGATGCGGGCGTTGACTTGGTTCGCCCAGACGAGACCGAGCGCGGCTTCTTTGCGGTCCTCGCCGGGAATGCTGTCGGCGCGCCCGAACAATTTGGACTGGGCCCGGTAGTTGACGGCGTCGTCGTCTTGGCCCTCGTCTCTGTTCCAGTCGACGACGTCGATGACCTCGTTCAAGACAAGCACGGCGAGACCGTGTGCGTGTGCGAGACGGTGAAGGTGGGAGGCTATTTCGGATATTTGGCGGGCGCGCTCGACGAGGGTCTTGAGGGTCTTGGTGGTCGTCTTGCCGCCGGCGTGGAAGAGCTCGGTGAGGGCGTCGATGACGAGGAGTTTGAGGGGCTTCGAGGATGGGGATTTGGATACGTTGTCAATGTGTTGGGGGAGAAAGGTCGAGAGGACGTAGAGAAGCCTGGGGATAGTGGGGGTTTGGACGGTGTGGATATCCGAGAAGGAGCAGTGTGAGGGGGGGAGGAGGGGGTTGGCGTCCAGGATTTGTTGTAGTCGCGACGTTTGAAGATGGGAGGCAACGGTGACGTAGCAGGCGGAGCCGGCCAAGCCGCCGAGGTCGTGGGGTAGCTGTACGAAGAGAGAGAGCTGAAGGGCGAACTGGGTCTTTCCAGCGGCACTGGACGAGATGGTCAGCTGTGACGAGACGAACGACACGACGACGATACCTCTCACCGACGACCTCACATACGGTGGCAGTCGTGATCCCCCCACCGAGAATGGTGTCAAGCTCAGCGTCGCCGGTCGTGAAGGATTCGTTGGCATCGGACAAGAAGGTGTGGAGTGGACGGGGAGGTTGTGCATGTTCCCGACAGACGAGGGATACGATTTTGTTTACTTCGTGAAGCGGTATTCTGCAGGCACGCGATATCTCGCTGGGCGTGGCCAGGAGGATGTCAGACACGTCTCTGAAACCGCCTGGAAGACTTGAAATCCACGCGAGTCGACGCACGAGCGGAACGAGACCGACCTTTGGCGAGCGCGGCCCTTTGCGTTGCGGACATGTCTCTCATGCGACCGCGACTCGCCCGCGCCTTGTCCACCAGGCCATCCGCCGTCTTCACCGACCCCGCCAGCGCCCATGCACCCGCACTGACCTCCACCCCGTCTGGCCTCACCCAGAATCAGCGTGCGGCCCTGGACAGCGCGTTGCGCGTCGACCAGGCAGGCGAAATCGCTGCCAACTACATCTACAAGGGACAGATGGCCGTGCTCGGGCGGGATGCAACGGTCGGCCCTTTGATTCAGGTGCGTAGTGCACGTCACCTCATCTCGCCGCTCATCGTCTGTCCAGGACATGTGGGACCAGGAAAAACGACACCTCCTGGTTATGGACAAACTGCAGGTGCAGCATCAGGTGCGGCCCACGATGCTCTCCGACGTGGCCAAGGTTGCCGGCTACGGCCTCGGTGTCATCACCGCCCTCATGGGCAGAGAAGCTGCCATGGCTTGCACGGAAGCCGTCGAGACGGTCATTGGTGAACACTACGACGAGTATGTCTCTCTGCATATCCCATTCTTCCACTCATACAGCCTCCTAAAGCCAACTGCGAGAGTTCGAATCGCTGCCATCATCACACCCGAGCGTACCGCTGCTGCGAGATGTTATCAAAGAACTTCGAGACGATGAGCTCGAACACCTCGACACTGCTGTAGAGCATCATTCACAACGGGCGCCGGCGCACGCGCTCCTGAGCACAATCGTCGGTGGGGGTTGCAAGATTGCCATAGAACTCTGCAAACGATTCTAGAGACGGTATATTCGTGTCGGCACACGGCATGCATTTACCAAAGCGCTCATTGCTCCGTGAGAGACTCGCCTCTCCGCTTACCAGTCCACTTGTACTTGAGCTACAATAGATGTAAGCCACGGAATGTGGTAAAGTAATGCCACCCTTACATGTGTTTGTGATGCGAGGTAGTAGATTGCTCCGGGAACGAATACGAAGCCGGTCAGCGAGATCAAGGTGGTACGGCGGGTAAATCTAAAATGCTTGTACGCATCTTCGCGCTGTAGGACTGATTGAACACGACTGCCGTTGACCGTATTCGTTAAAACTACATACCATGCGATTCCACCGCTCAATTGCGGGATCGACCTGGAAATAAGCTGGTCAGACGGGCACCATCAAAAACACTGGTCTTTGGCACCCTGAGGTAGCCTGTAGAAGGGTCATTCAACTGTGAGCTTTGGACGACGTGGAGAACCAATCCGAACGCACTCGCAGCGGCCATTTCTAACTGGTGTAGTCCAAGGACGGTGTTGTGCAGTGTTTGGTCGAACGGTTGTGTGACATAGCCGCCGGCCAAATTTGCTTCTCACCACCCCTCCTCCTCCCTCCCAACAATGGCCTACAATCGCGACTGGGACAAGGGCAAAGACTACTGGCCTGATCAAACATACTGGCAAGCAGACAACAGAGGGAATGTCCGGGGTCGAGAAGACGAGTACTATGGTGACGGCAAGCGCAGAAAGTACAACAACGGAGTGCGTGTGCTGCCTTTTGTACTATCTTCGCCGGTTCACATTCACTGCAGGGATACGACACACAGTCCTATGACGAGGCCGCTTATGAGTCTGGTTACGGTCAATCAAATCCGAGCAGACACAACGACCCGACAGCCGACTACGCCAACGACGACCGACCCGGCAAGGGCTTCCATAGTAAGAAGCGCCTGGTCCCAAGCGACCCCAGTTCGCATGTCATTTTCCTGGGTTTAGACCCTGATTTCTCCGAGGCGGATGTTTGTCGATACACTTTACATGTCCTTCGATACAAAACTGAATCCATGTGCTTTAGTTGCAGGCTTACCTCACCAGCAACGGGTGCAACATCGAGACCGTCACCATCATAAGAGATAGATCATCAGGCACTTGCCCCATTCATATTGTGTTCTGAATAGTGCATTGACGTGTGTGACTGTTGGATTTTTGAAGGTGTTTCCAAGGGCTTTGGATTCGCTCAGTTTGCGAGCGTAGAACATGCCCGTGCATTTGTGGACCCCCTATTTCCATTCATCCAAGTACCGCCACCAGCATCCCATGGCGCTTCTGCCAAGGCGACTTTCTATAAAGCACTTGAGATGGGCACGCCACACAACGGTCGCCGAGTGAAGATTGACTATTCACAGAGTGCACTGCCTCACGACAAGGGTCGTCGGCAAAACGCCAACGACGGAACTCGGGACATTGGGAATGCACCAGCTGCCGTATTACTCTTCCGCGGGTTGGACCCCCTCTCCGGTCCTCAAGCCATCGCGCAAGCAATGATGGGTTCCGCAGGACCCGGCAAAGAAGGTCACAAGGGCATGAAGCGAATCATACTCATCAAGGACAAAGTCACCCTCGCGAGTTTCCAGTTTGCCTTTGTCGAGTTCGTGGATATCCAGGTATTCGACATCCTTTTCTATGGCCATAGTCACCAGGTTTATGCTTCGTAGGCTGCATCCATGGTTCTCGCCAACAGCATGTCACCACAGATCCATCCCTCCGGCTTCCGTATTTCAGACAAACCTGTCGCAGCCTCGTTCGCCCACCCCTATTCCTTCCAACCAGTCTCAGACTATATGCTTCGCGACGAAACTGCCATACCATCGTCCCTTAACCTTGGTGGTGTTGAAAACACATTTGTCAAGTACTGGGATGAGTCAGCGAGCGTTGCAGTCTTGGAGTTCAAGGTGGACGAACAAGCTGCTGCGCAAAGCCAGGCACCAACAGCGGTTACTCCTAAAGAAAAGGAGAGAAAAAAGAAGCCAAAGGGTGTGTTATGTTCCTATATTTATTTCAAAACGTTCTTACTCGTTCCAGATGATCCGTCGAAGAGGCCACCGGCACCTTCTGCGTTACCTGTCTCCGATAAACCTGTCACTCTCAATTTCAAGACAGGCACGACTGGCGGTAAACCCTTGGTATCCCTTTCCGCATCGAAGGGGCCTGTCTCGCTGCCGCTCGGGTTTTCCGCAGAAGAGTTCGATCCTGGCGATGATGAAATGGGGCCAGAGCCTGCAGCTGAAGATGATAAAGGTTACTCTTTTTCAACAATTTCGTTTTCTTTCGCTTATATCAATGCTTAGCTGCTGCAGCGAAGAAGGTTGCACCGTTAATCGCCAGTAGAAAGGTACTTGTCTTTGGAATGTCGTCATTGCCATATCATCTCATTTCTCCAAGACTGCCAACAACATTCAGAAATGGAATCAGGTTCAAGAAGAACTTAAGGAGGGTCCAACTTCCGCGCCCAAGGTTACAACAGGAACATCCGGCACAGAAGCGGCGAATGTACATCTACAAACTTCCCAAATTCCACCTTCGCAGTTTGTAGCAATCTCCAATGGACCATCCACAGCAACGACCCCTGAGCCGGTGGAAACCGAATTGGAGTTCTCCGACACGGCTGCGATGACATGTTTACTTTGTGCAAGGCAATTCAAAAACATGGACCAGCTCAAGCGTCATAACAAGGAATCAGATCTTCACAAGGCTCGTTTCTTCATTCCATTACTACCAGATTGGACTGATGATTGTCTTTTTTCTTTTTCGCTCCTTTGCATATTGCACGCCTCTTGTTTCAACGTAACAGAAAAACTTCAAGGATGCAAACTTGCGCGACATTGCACGCCAGAAAGTGGAAGCTGCGCGAAAAGCTTCTGCTGCTAAAGTGGCTGAAGCCGAACAGCCCAAGTATCGCGATCGTGCATCCGAGCGAAGGATCATGCACAATCAACCTGACGTTCCCCTACCTGAGAACATGGCTACAGTTTCGAAGAAGAAACGATTCGCGGAAGGGCCTCCCCCGCCACCTTCCCCACCCCCTCCTTCTGTAGCTCCGGGCAAGGACGCGAATAACGTTGGTAACAAACTATTGAAGATGATGGGTTGGAAAGAGGGCTCTGGGCTAGGTACCGATGGCGACGGTCGCGTTGATCCAGTGTAATGTTTTCTCCCGACCCTTCTACCTACGGTTCATTGATCTGTCATATAGGCAAACAGCCATATATGCACAAGGTGTCGGCCTTGGAGCTAGCAAAGCTAAAGAGTTTGGAAAATATGCTGAAGGCTACGCAGGCTACGTACACATGGCCCAAGACGCGGTGAGTGCGATAGGACTTCAGGGGACAGAGATGACGATATCATACCGCAAATTCTTACTCTTTTCACCATCATGCAGGCTCGGGAGCGCTATGGGAGCTAGGCGCGACTCGAATCGTTCGCATCATGATAGCTATCGCCTCTCTGTTGACTTCTGTTTGGTTATCCCGCATGTTATATCGATTCTGGAGGAATTAATATCTCTACTCGAACGAATCCTGATTCGGTATCACAAATCTCGCCACGTTACAAAGCTAGGAAACCCATAAAGGGAGCGAGGAATAGCGCGAGCGCATTGCGTGTTGTGCTCGGGGCCGAGTTTGCTTTCTGTGCAACTGCCGCTGCTGTTGGCTGAGAAATACTCTTCCACCCGGGAAGGGTCTCAGAAACTACGCCGCTTGTCGGCGGAAGGGTAACTGTCGTGGGACCTCGCTGACACGTGAAATAGGACGCCTACCAACGACTGTCAACCCGACTCTTGGATGATTGGTACGTATCACTCACTGCGAACACATTGCCCAACTTCGTAAGCTAAACAGGCCGTCCAATCAGTTCCTTTTCTCATTCATGCAAACGAATGTCGGAAGCTCACTTTGACGTAACTGTCCACCGAGAAGATACCCCCGCCAATGTTTGCCGTAGACAGGTCAACCGGCGCCAAAAAGTCGGCCGGCTGGGCGAACGCCAGGACTACATATCTAAGAACCAAGTATCACTCTCTTTCTCCGCGAACCCCTGCCCGATGGAAGGGCTTACCTGTGCGGTCCATCCCCTACAGCAGGGTTCGGCGGAATGTACCTGGTGATCGTCGTGGCTCCCACCATGGACACGTTCGCGTTGGCGACCACTTTTTTTCAGAGCATCCATCCATTCGGCGATCAGTACCCACGTTCGTGCGAACGCGCGCAAGACGACATACCGGGAATGGTCGCGCCATTGACGAGCCAGTGCCGTCGTTGGCCGTGGCTCTGGTCCGCCCCCGGCGGGCCCGCGTCGACCATCATGATGGTGTATTTGGCCGGGAGCGTCACGGACGCGCTGGCGGGCGTGAGCGAGAGGTCCGGCTCGTAGGCAGCTTCTGCATGGGTTGGTCAGTCGGAGAGCGTGCTGCTGGCAGACGAAGCGATGAATCACACACGTTCTCTCGATAGGGGTTGACCGATGGCGATCTTGCCGAGACCGTTGAAGGAGACGGAGAGAAGTGCGGTAGGGGTGAACATTGACACAGAGAGGAATGCTGGGACCAGCCCTGATTGAGTGAAATGAGCATTGACAGCTTCAACTTCGACCTGCGTGCTATCGAGTTGTGCTGCCATAAGAGGTATGCTATGAAGAGCGAGGACAAGGCCTAATAACTTGAGAGACATCTGTGGGTGTGGGCAGAAAGAACGCCCTAATTCGATGGGTCGTACAAAGCTTTCTCCGACCTGGATTCCAACATGAGAGTTTGGGATGCTCGACGTACGGCATGCAGATGTGTGCAGACGAGGAAAAACTAATGCAAGCAGATACAATACAGATAGAAGATACATGTCGGCTGATAATATCATATCAAGTCCGTCGTTGACTCTGATTCTAGCCCGAAGTCTGATACACTGGGGAGGTCGGGTAATCCCACCGCAGGCGATGCCACGTCGGGGTGCGAGTCTCCAGCCTCGCTCACCTGTCCTTGTGTCCGTCTTCTCGCCCTCCGTCTTGGTGCCGAGGATGTTGGTGACGAGGGCAAACTCGGCAGGTTAAACCCATCGGCTTGAAGCGCGGCCAACATATTTTGTGCAGTATCAGCAATCCCGTCGGTGGTTAGCGAGAGGGATTCATCTGGTTTGGCGGGTCGATTACGACGCGATCTGCGTCCCCTCATTTCTCCGCTGCGCAACTGGTGAAGTAGATTATCCAATACGGCAGGATCGTCTTGTAGAGCGCTAGGTTGTTCCTGGGCATTCTGTCTCAGTAGCCTTGACTCTGCCATGGCCTGCTTGCGTCTTTCCATTGCAAGCTTTTCCTCGGCTGCTGTTTGATTATCCGCCATACATTTCTGGGGAAACGAAACGAGGGAGTATCAATAAGCCATACGTCGTGCTCATGATTTCTAAACAGCTCACTCTGTATGATGTAACAAAAGTCTTGAATACTGCGAAGAATTCTGTAGATGACATGTTTTTGTCGTCTTCACCATAATACGCAACAACCTCGATGAAGGTGGTTTCCGCATGGTTGACATCATCGATGAGATCTTCCAGCTTCGTAGTGGCTTTGCCGAGGAACTGCCACATTTGCCTACTAAAGCCGTCATTTCGAACCACATCGACGTAATGATCGTTGAGTTCTTGTCGTATGCGCTTAAGACCGTCTCGGAGGATGATAAGGTCTTTTCTGACATCCTGGATATTAACTACGCGAAATATTAGATACTTGTATGAGAGGTGTTGGATCCGAACCTCTGTAGGCTTCTGCTGGTTTGTTCAGCTCTTCCAGGAAATCTTCCATACCAAGAAAGTGTTTATGGACGGTCCTTTCCAGAAAATGCAAGAGGGTGGTATTATTGACCGACTTCGTATCCACGAGCTGTAGAAGGATGATAAGTACCATGGATAGGGAAGATCAGATAGGTGTAAACCTTATTGATACTGCTAACGCGGAAACCAAACGCACCACCTTTAATGCCAGTGCCGTTCATATAATTACCAATCATGAGGATAAGCTAGGAATGGTAAGTAAGGGCTCAGCATCGAAGGGCGAAATTTACATTGAGGACTTCTTTGAACTGTTTGGCATGTAGCAATGCTTCACTGGCTTGGCTGACTTTTTTCGCACCCTGCAAGCTTACTCAGCGGGGCTACGGGAAATGTCGACTACGCTCTCACCTCATCAAGAAGTAACCATTGTTCCTCGAACTTGCATTTATAAAGCATCCCTTCTATTCGAGGACTAAGTCGTTCGATCTGGATGAGCTTCACCATAAGACGGTCTGATGGATGTAAACCAGCCAGTTCCTCTGGTTCGGCATTCCGATATACGTTGAGTTTGCCGACCTATGAAAGTCGGTACGAAGAAGTTTGCCTGTGTTCGAGGGCGTACCTGTTCTGGCGTCGGCAGGACCCCTTTTAGCTCACTAAGGAAGACCTCGGTACAGGTTTCCTGATCGAACTGTTGTATCCGCTGCGCAATCTCTTCTGGCTCCAGTTTCTTGACGCGCTGGATAAGGATTTCTGCAGGGCGTTGTAAGGCAATCAAAAATTTACGATGGCAGCAAGGAGACACACCAACACGCTTCTTCGTCTGAGAGTCGAGAACACTCTTCAGCTCAGCTTGTTTCTGTCGAGCTATTGAGGTAAGTCAGGGTCAATGGCTTCGCATTAAGGAGCCTTAACTCCGTGGGCCTAAAAAAGGTCAACCTACCTAGCAAATTGATCATTAGCTGCTTTGCCTTGAAGTCTTCCTCCATTTCTGACCATATACCATCACTCTGCAGCTTCTTCAGCATTTCATACTCCTTCTGGGTATCCTCGTCACTCCAGAGCGTCTTGGCAACCTGCTGGTGAGGTAGTTTGTCCCACTGAAGTTGTTTCATCTTAATGCCGGGCGTATAAGGCATATCTTTACGGGCAGACAGCATAACAGAGAGGTTGGCGCCGAGAAGCATGGACGCGCGAGCAGAATTAGGGGTAGAGTTCGAGGCAGAAGCAACTCCTCTCATCGGTGGAGGCGGTGGCGGAGGGGGTGGTGGTAACGAGGTACTCGAGGACGGGTTTCCAACAAAACCAATAGGCGGGGGTGGAGGCGGTGGCGGAGGACTTCCATCGTCCTGCGTATCGTCTTTGGACGGAAGCGGCGGGAGGATTCCTCCCGGGGGAGGGGGTGGCGGCGGCGGAGGGGGAGGGGGAGGAGGGGGAGGAGGAGGGGGAGGTGGGGGAGGGGGAGGTGAGGGCGAAGGTTCTACTACCAAATCGGACTCTTCAGGTAGTGTCGGGAGGTGCGATATAGCATTACCGTCTGGCATTGACGGTGCGCGGCCATGGGCTTGGACCCGTTTGGCAAGTTGCTCAGAGAATGACTGTGGTTGAGGACCACGCGAGCCTTCCGTTGAACTGTCGCTCGAACTGATAGACGTAGGGTGAGTATCATCAGTAAGTGCGCTGAAGCCGCTGCGACTCGATTGTCCGAATTCACTCTCAAGATCACGGTCGCCACTTCGGATAGACACCTCATGATCACCATGATCTAAGGAATTATCGGGACGGGGGACGTCTAGACTGTTGAGGTAATTCATCCGGGATAAAGGGGTGTTATCGCTAGTCGCAGCTCGATTCGTCGGCCTTGGCGAGCCTCGAATACTACGAGGACTTGCTATGTGTCCGCCCTCCGGAGAGAGCTGTCGGGGTAATGAGCCGGTACAATAAGGTCTCGCGTACAAACTTACAATCTTGACTCCAGCAGCAACTTGGTGTTGAATCTGCTCATGCATGTTCGCTTCATCCGCGTCCATGAATTGAGACTCACGACCGGCTTGTGCCGCCGATGTGTGAGTAAATTTCGTCGTGCCGTTGGGTCGACCACGAGCAGAATTATCCCCCTTCAGGTCAGCCTTCCTGGGCGTCGCGTCCCGTGAATCCAGATCTGACTCCTCATTCTCATCTTCCCCTTCACCATCACCGCCTTTCTTCCTCCGAGCTCTGCCTTCGAGGATATCAATCGTCTTCGTCCGCTCTAAGTGTCTGTTCAGCACGTCAATGAGCGTCTTCCGGTCCATGGATGCGCTATTCGATTCAATTATCTTATCCACTCCCTTTCCAACCTCCTTCAGCATTCTGAACAACTCCATGATTTGTGCTTCAAGTTGCGCAATCTGTTCTTCATACCCAGCCTTTTGCACCTCAAGTTGTGTTTGGAGCCGAGAAGTTGTTTCCCGAGCAACGACTAGTTTCTGTTCCAGATGAGACACCTTCTCCTTCAGTTGACCAACGAGTCCATCGAGACCTTGTGATATTTCTTCTTCAAGAGCCTCTTTCTCGAGCTTCAGACGGAGAGCCAGAGCGCGAGTCTCAGCAGCTTCGGTCTCTGCTACTTGGAGCCTATCAGATTCGCTCAACTGAGCAATTAGTCGTCGCACTGAATGTCCGATTCTTTGCTCTGCCGTGGCCAGTTTTCCGTCCATGACAATATCAGAGACCACTGAATCTAGGAGTCGATAGTGGTAGGCAAGCTGTGGACCTTCCTCCCTAATGAGCAATAGATGTCGCATTATGGAGAGGAAATAATCTTTTGCGCGCGAACCCTCCGTCTGCGAGCATAACGCATTCCAAATATCCTCTGGATTAGAGAAGCTGGTCAAGGTAACGGTATCTTGACGTTCTTTCAGCCGTTGTTCATCTTCTTCAAAAAGATTCGCAAGAAAATCCAGTTGTGAATCCATGGCAGGGATACCGAGCTCGCGACAAAGGGCAACGATGCGTGGAAGGCCCGCAGAATCCATGAGGGTGCGGTGGTGTATGCGAATATCGAGGTCGTCGATGACATCGAAGAGATGGTTTATCAGGCCAATATTGATGAGCTTGAAGCACAATCATGAACGACAGTAAGAGAGACGAGAGGGGAAGATAACCTTACAGCATAATCGACTAACATCCCACCATCTCCTCCTATGCGCTTGTATTCGTCACTGGCACCAACGAGGCTACCCATTCTACCCCTTGATCTAAGTACGCCCTCGAGTGATTGAAACCAGTAATCATAACAGCCAGTTGAATCGCCGTTAGCCTGACTGAGAGTCGCCAAGCCTTGGAAGACGAGATCCAGAGAATCTCTGCTACAATAGACGGTGGACAGCAACACTTCTATGATTGTCCGGCGGGTGGGTAGATGGGGGGAGTTGAGGGCAGATATTATTTGGACGACAACGTTGGGAATCTTCATGGCCTCCCGGACACGGGCCTGCAAGGGCATGAGACGAGTGAGATACAGAAGCCACATGCTTTACTTACGGTACTATTAAAGATAACTTTCAAACATTTTGCGATCTCATGTTCCAATGATAAATCAGCTGGACTCCTGGACATTTAAGGGTGAATTGTTCAAGGGCTGGGGAAAAAGATACTTACCTCTTGGGTTTGCGACTAATCTGCGCAAGGGATTGCGCCAGTACTGCTGTGCCTCTGAGATCAATAAAATTATCGAGCCAACTAAATGGCATGTAAGCGATAACACCAGCAAGGACGCTATATCATTCCTCCTCACCTAGTTTCGTGCCCGCGTAACGAGACCCAGACACTGGAGACCTGTTTGGCGGTAATCGTCCCATCCAAGAACTTGCGTATGTACCACTCTGGAGAGCCCTCGCCAGATGGGGTAGATTGACCAGTATCGCCTTGTTTACGGGCCTGCTCGCCTCTACTTCGCTCTTCCTGCCATCGTACCTGTTCTGCGGCATAGACAATGTTCCACTTCTGATTGATAGAAAGGTTATCCACGTTTGGCAGATCGCGCAGTTGGGCGACGCGGGCGAAAAGGTATTCTATATCCTCATCATTTTCTGGGCGGGGAAAGTGAAACTCGTCTGTATGCGGCTTGTGGAAGATATGGGAAAGATGAGTAGAGTGGCTGTCGGAGTGAGCCGTGGAGCTTGAGAAGCGAGAGGTTGCGCTATCTTGAGTGTGGAGAGCGCGTAGCATAGTGTTGGCGACGCTAGGAGAGGTTGGAACGAGGCCGGACCCGAACTCGGAACCAGAAGGACTCTTGCGACCAGAAGATGTGGAGGCTTCGCTCTTGCGAAGTTTATGGGAGGTGGGCGTCTTTGGACGTTTTCCGGGTTGAGAGTCATTGAGGGCGGAGGGGTCTGTGATGCTAAAGGATGAATCGGGCCTGACTGGAGAGGGCGCGGCAATGCCTTTGTCTCGTTCGAGCCTTGCGCGGTGCAAATTCGGGTAGTTTAGGTTAAGATCTGTGCCGTTCGCAGTAAGAGTGGGATTCGTGAGAGGGGCGGATATGACAGAAGTAGTAGTGCTGCCACGGAGACCCTGAGAGACGGTGCTGACTGCGAGTGGAGTGCGGTTCAGGGAGGGGAGCTTGTCGTATGGTACCGAGTCAGCCAAGTCCTGACCTGAGAGAGACGAATTCCGCGGCCGCTGCTTCTTTCTACCGAAAAATGTTTCCATGGTCGTCAAAGCCCGTCCGTCGTCGTTGCTGGCCACAGCGTACCCGCCCAAGAATCAGTGGTAACTTGTCGAATGAGTTGGCATTACTCAAATACTAGTGGCACCGTTAAGGCGTTCAAGCTTGACAGTAACCAAAACACATGTCAACATTTCTCATTGTACGACACATTGAATAATCGTCACAAAGACGATAGTGCACAAAAAATTGATGGGATCATCCCTCGGGTCACAGGCAGCTCAGCGCCTCACCGATCCCCCACTCTCGGTCATTCCAGCGGTCGCAATCGCCATCCAGGATGATCGCAAGACCAAGCCCAGTTCCAGTCTCCAAGGACTCGTCCTTCCCCCACTCCAATCCTGATCTCCCACACGCACACCGCGCATGATGGGGTGCACACGTCCGCTTGCTTCGGTCATCACCTCTCCGGGTACGCCACCATGACGCCTGCCACCTGACTCTGCGATAAGCACTGTACCATCCGGCTCCGTGGCACAAAGGACGACGCCCTTCGCAACGACTCGCTGACTCCAAAAACACTGGCTACTTTCAATATCGCAATCCTGTACGTACCCGTGACCTTGGTTCAACGTGCCCGTGATCTGTTATGGGCCTATAGTCAATGCCATCAATATCTGCCCTTTCTGTGCGTAGTCATAATCCAAGCATCCGCACATTCGTCTCAAGAATCCAATTCTGCTGCCCTCGAGAACGAATCTCTATTACCCCTCCCACGAGAGGGGCAATTTCAGCGAGGAAAAGAATTCTCAAGACGACTGTGTTGGCCCTCGAACGTAGACAGGAGTGAGCGAGTCAGGTAGGATAACATGACTGTACAGACCACCAGGAGCAACGTTGACCGAGAAACAGGCCAGGGAGTCGAAAGCAACATGCAAGAGTAGTTCGTAACCATCGGAGGCAGGTCTTGGTCGCATAGAGAAGAACGTCCTTGAGATATCACTTGCGCTCGTGATGTAGGTAACAGCGGTCAACTCAACACAGATCGGTTACAAACGCCCAGTGATGCACCGGGATCGTGCAAACAGTGCTCGTGGCCAGGATGAAGTACGATGGGGGCGGGAGGGCTACAACTGTGAAGACCGATCATGGTTAAGTTTCGCAACCAAACACAGAATTACGAGAGCGCTTCCTGTACGTGTCGCATTCGACAGACACATGCAATCCAGACTGTTGTTCCATGTCGCAAGCCACCTTGAAACCATGTCGGGTTTGCTACGTCTATGGACGTTTAAGGACTCCAATGCCAGGACTCTGCTGCTTCAAGGAAGACAATCAAGAGCTTGGCACAGTCCATGGCGCACAACCAAGACTTGAAAACGCCAGGATAGAGGAGGCTAGCCCCTCAGGGGCTACCTACAATCTATGGAGAAAGTCGAAGACCAAGGTCTTGGGAAACACGTGCGTGAGCCTTGAAGTTGTGGGTCGACACAGGTGAGGGCGTTTCGCGGAAAAACAGAAACTTGAGAACGGCAAATGGGCAGTAAGAGCAGAGTGCTCTGTGCGTGGCCCATGTTGCGCGAGAGAGATGGTCGCTACAATCCATATCCTGTACGTGCTCTGTTCAGCCCCCAAGTTAGGTCAAAGAAAGCCGCGACACATCTCTGGCATCCATGTTCGAGACGGCATCACCGTCTGTCCCGCGTAGTAACTCGCCCGTCCGGCGTCATCTTGCCCTTCTTGCACATTAACTGAACACAACGAAAGTCCAGACTTTCTGTGCGTTGCGTTCGGGAAACGTGAAAGGGATCCCGAGATGATACAAGGGGGATACTTGTGTGTGCGTAGACGTACGGACGCGCCTTGAATCGAAATGAACGCGTTCCGAAGATGAGTTAAGACACATGAAGAAGGCTTCACGACAGAGGATTTGAGACTGGATGAGCGACTACTCCACAACGCGCGAGTCAAAGATCCCGATACGAAAGCAAGAAGACCTGCCTGTCAGCGATGCCATTCTGTATCGCTGTCGACCCACACAGGCGATATGGTGTGCTCCCTCGGACCTGCAGATTCTTAGGGTTAGAAATCATCCCGAGCGTGAACTCAGGGATGGATCTTTTGGTTAGAAGCGGCGGAACGCGTCATGGCAGTGGATGCAAGATGACATGAGAATGAGGACCCGGGTGACGAAGGTGTCAAGTTGGACAGCGCTGCACGCGTCGAGAAGGTTGCGGGGATTCGGACTCTAAACAGGAGCGCGTCTCGCGTTTTGTGGTCTGGCCACTATTTGGTCCGGACAAACAACGATACCACCTAAAACGACAATACACAACGACCAGAGAAAGGTGTCCAAGACTGTCGGGCCAGTCTGCACACAAGTCCGAAAGCAATCTTATATACACATAGACTACTTCAGGCGTCAGGTTCGCAACCAAGACGTTCACACTTAGCACGTGGTCGTGCGAGTGTAGTGTCACAGTAGTCACGTCACAATAATGCATGTGTGACACACATTCACGAGCACAGGCACGACCACGACCACGACCACGACGACTGGCCAGTCGAATGGCCGAAAACATCTACAGCAAGGGGACTAGGGTCTGGTTCGAGGACAAAGAGCAGGCCTGGATATCCGCCGAGGTTACAAGCGTTACCAAGGGCAATGACGACGCCATCAGACTCATCTTCCTCGACGAACGGGGCAAGGTACGCGTCGATCTCGCTGTCGTCTCACACTCAACTTCCCTCCTCCTTCATTAGGAAATTGTCATCAACACCACTGGAAAGAATATCAAGGATGGCAAGGAAGGCCTTCCGCCGTTGCGAAATCCTCCGTTGCTTGAAACCGCGGATGATTTAGCCACTCTTTCCCATCTCAACGAACCTTCTGGTAATGCAACTCGCGTCAAATATATCCCTCTCTATTGTGACAACCTTTCTTGCAGTGTTGCATACAATTCGCAACCGTTATGCCCAACATAGCATATACACCTATAGTGGCATCGTACTTATTGCTGTCAATCCCTTCCAGCGCGTCACTCTTTATGGTCCAGAAATAATCCAGGCTTATAGTGGTCGGAAGAGAGGCGAGCTAGAGCCCCATCTTTTTGCCATTGCCGAGGACGCATACACTGCAATGGCAAAGGACGGCATTGGTCAAACCATCATCGTGTCTGGCGAGAGGTGCCCCTCCATTATCTTGTCTTGTCTTATCTGTCTTACACACTTGATAGTGGCGCCGGGAAAACCGAGTCGGTATGTCGCCCTTGAGTACTAGATCTCTCATATTGATCATCCTTTAGGCTAAATTCATTATGCGTTACATTGCCTCGGTCAACCCCCCTGGCTCTGGAGCCAAAGCCAAAACAAAATTGTCATTAGATGAGTCGAGCGAGATAGAACGACAAATCCTAGCTACGAATCCGATTCTCGAGTCCTTTGGAAACGCCAAAACGACACGGAACGATAATTCCTCGCGCTTCGGAAAGTATATCCAGGTGTGCTCATCCGACCCGTAAGCAGCTATCGATGCATCTAACAGCTTAATAGATTCTTTTCGACGGAAAACCGGAAATCGTCGGTGCGCGCATTCGTACATACCTTCTAGAGCGGTCGCGTATCGTCTTCCAACCAACTACGGAGCGAAACTATCATATCTTCTACCAGCTTTGCGCGGGCGCTCCGCTAAAGGAACGTAAAGACCTCGGACTAGACATGGACGTTACGAAATTTCACTACCTCAAACAAGGCGGACCTACTTCAACGCCCATTGCAGGGGTTGATGACGCTGAAGAATTTCGCGCGACCCAGCAAGCGCTCTCTACTGTCGGCATCAGCGTTGAAAAGCAATGGGCTGTTTTCAGGCTTCTCTCTGCTCTTCTACATCTCGGAAATGTCAAGATTACCCACGCTCGAAATGAATCGTCGATTGACGAGGCAGATCCTGCCCTTATATTGGCTACTCGCTTCTTGGGAGTCACGCTTTCTGAATTCAAGAAGTGGACCGTTAAGAAACAGATCGCTACCCGTTCTGAAAAGATTGTTACAGCTCTGAATGCCGCACAGGCGACGGTGGTCAGGGATAGTGTGGCGAAGTTCGTGTATGCATGCTTGTTCGAGTGGTTGGTCGCGATTGTCAACGAGAGTTTGGCTGGAGAGAGTGGCGATGCTGCAGAACGTGCAGAAATGTTCATAGGTGTGTTGGATATATACGGGTTCGAGCACTTTCAGAAGGTGGTTCCTGTCGTTGTATTGTGGCGTTCTTAGCTTACCTTGTTGTAGAATTCGTTCGAGCAGTTCAGCATCAACTATGCCAACGAAAAACTGCAACAGGAGGTAGGTGTTGACAAATTTATGTTAGGTGGTTCTAATACTCTTTTGCTTGTAGTTCAACTCGCATGTGTTCAAGTTGGAACAGGAAGAGTACATGAAAGAACAAATCAATTGGACATTCATTGATTTCTCAGACAACCAACCCTGTATCGACGTCATCGAGGGCAGGCTTGGTGTCCTTGCTCTCCTTGACGAGGAGTCTCGTTTGCCATCAGGGAGTGATGCTTCTTTCCTGCAGAAGCTGAATGCGCAACTTTTGAAACCAGCCAATAGCTCTGTCTTCAAAAAGCCTCGTTTCGGCAATTCCGCGTTCACGATTGCGCATTACGCTCTCGATGTT
>JBBPTU010000091.1:0-37806 GCA_038094295.1 Tylopilus aff. beelii
GATTGGCTTGCCTGAGCCAGGGGATTCCTAGGATGACATTGTGGGTTCTGCAAGACATGACATGGAAGGGGATGATATGAGCAATTCCTTCAATGTTAAGGACGAGGGTGGAAGTGAACTTAATCTCACCTCCTTTGTTAGCGGTAGAGTCTATGTTTCTGACTGGAATTGAGATTTCCAGTCGTTCAGTTTGGAGTTTATGCTTTCGTACAAAGCCCCAGTCTATACAATTGAGGTCGGATCCTGAATCAATCAGGGCGCGGGTGTCGACAGTTTTCAACGTGTGCGATGGTTCAATGAGTTGGATTGGAATGGTCATAGATCTAGCGGAGGATGATACAACTACATTTGCGCATGTTTTCAGGAACGATCGCGTTGATTGAGGTTCCCCTAAAGAAGATCCTTCTCCAGTTTAAATGCCACCCTAGCTACTGTGGCTTCTTTGTCATCTTCATCTTCTTCGACAGGTTCTAACTTTGGGAGTTTGTCTTCTTTGACGCGTCGTACGGATGGGGTGGTCTTTTTCCCATTGGAGGGAAAGTTGGGACAGGCTTTGGCCAAGTGACCGGGTTTGCGGCAGCAGAGGCAGAGACCCTTTTCAAAACACTTGCGTCGCTCGTCAGGGGTAAGTTTGGGGACTTTGATCGAGTTGACGTCCATGGCGTCAGAGTCTTTGGTTTTGGTACAGGGATGGGGTTGGTAAGTTTTATAGGTCTGGGAGGGATGTCGGTGGGCTGCTGCGGTCCTCTCAGCTCGCAGATCTTGTTCCTTAAACTGCCTTGCCTTCTGCATCCATTCAGCTACCTTGTCTGGTACTGTAGGCATTCTCATGATTTCCTTCATAAGGTTGATTGGCATGCCGGTGGAGAAGTAGTTGATTAGTGAGGGTTGTTCTTCTTCTTTGGTGATATCAATCCCTGCTTTGACGACTTTGGTACAGAACTGGGTAATGTAGGAATTGAGGTTGTTGAAGGCGCGGAAGGTGATAAGCCAATTGAGGGCGTTAACTTGGGTGGAGGAAGAGATGAACGAAGCCTTAAAGTCTTTGATGTAGTCGTCCCACTTTCCAAGGCTTTTCTCAGTGTTGATTTTGACGCGGCGGTAGGTTTCTGCCCAACTTTTGATGGTTCCCTTGGTCATATAAGAAAGGGCAAAGGCTACCTTTTTCTTATCGGCGTTGTAGACCTCATCGTTGACATCGAGGTAGGAGATTACCATGTCAAGCCATCCTTGGGCGTTGGTCATAGTTCTGTCGAAGTGGTCAGGGGAGCAGAGTCTGAGTTCGGTGGGTTTGGTGGTGGAAGTCATGCTGGAGGGGCGAAAGGGTTTCTTTGGTGGAGATGGGGGTCTAGGGACACGAGGGGGTTGTGGTGGCGGTGATGGAGTTGGAGGGGAAAAGATTCGTCCTTGTTGGGCAATGGGGATGGGAGAGGAGGGAGTGGGAATTCTGGGGATGTTGAGTGAGGTGGAGAAAGAGTGGGCCAGATCTAGGGTTTCTTCGACTTCGTTGTCGGTAGCTATGGGTTCTTCCTCCGAGGTTATTGGAGTGGGGGTTCTTAGGGGTTCAAGGGGTTCAGAGTATTCTGTGGGAGTTGGGGACGGGTGACGTTCCCTCCAGAGGTTGAATCGATTGGAAATGGTGGGTGAACAGTAAAGGTTGCCCAAAGAGTAAGAGCTTAGACCTTTTGTTACGCTAGGCCCGGATAGGGACTAGAGTAGCCTTGAGAGATTGTAGGGTCAAGGGTTCTGGGTGAAGGCCTGTGACAGTTGTACGGCCGATCAAGGGTTCTAGGTAAAGTGTCCACTCGAAGTAGGACGACGACTTGTAGGTCAAGATAGGCTTGTTAAGCCTAAGTACAAGCGGAGGGACTAAGGGTGCTTAGAAGCAAGAGAGGACTGAGGGGTTCTCCAAGAGGTATAGGTATTGCTCAAGGAGGTCTAAGCTAAAGTACAGCGGTCGTTGATGTGGGTTTATATATGTAGAGAGTAGAATGATTACTTAAGCGGAAGAAGGTCATAGAATGATTACAAAGACAGAAAGGAGTCATGGCGAGTCAAGATGAGTCATGATGGAAAGGAAATGCTGACCAAGCGAGAAGTCTGAAGTAAGTCAGCGAAGACAAGAGATAAGTCCTTATTGGCTTAGTGATGAGTAATGAGAAGAAAGCGAGGAGGAAGAAAAAGAGTAACATAACAGGCATCCTCCTCCAAACCGACCCAATGAAGAATGGTATCCTTGCTCTTATCTCTCCTAGTTATTCTCCTCTGCAGAACAAAACTATGACATCTATGATAGAGAACTCCTCACCATCATCCACACCTTGAAATCCTGGCATTATTACCTTCATGGCTCTGCTCACCCAGTTCAGGTCTTCACAAACCACAAAAACCTTACCTATTTTCATCAACCCCAACACCTGAACCACCACCAAGCTCAATGGCTTCTGTATATCACTTATTTTGACCTGAAAATAATTCATGTCCCTGGAAAACTACTCACTGGAACTGATACCCTCTTCTGCTAACCTGATCTTATCCCAAAAGATAACTTGGACAACAAGGAGATTGCCCTGCTTCTCCCCTCTCTCTTTGTTAATCTCATCAACACCTGCCTTCATAGCCTTATCTTCTCAGCCTCCAAATCAGATCCCTATTTCCTTGTCAAACTATGGGCACTCAATGCCAAAATTCCCCTCTCCATTCACTTCCACCTCACAGACTTCAGACATGACATAGGAATCCTCACCTAGAAAATTGCCCTGCTTCTCCCCTCTCTCTCTGTTAATCTTATCAACACCTGCCTTCATACCCTTATCTCCTCAGCCTCCAAATCAGATCCCTATTTCATTGCCAAACTATGGGCACTCAATGCCAAAATTCCCCTCTCCATCCACTTCCACCTCACAGACTTCAGAAATAACATAGGAATCCTCACCTAGAAAAGTTATATCTATGTTCCCTCCACCTGAGATCTCTGAAAGCAAATTGTTCAATACTGCCATGATCATGAACTCCTGGATACCTAAAAGTCCTTAAAACCCATCAACTTGTTTCTACTGAAAACTGGTGGCCCAGTCATGCTCACTTCATTGCTGCCTATGTAGAAGGATACACTGTTTGCCAGCAAAACAAGACTAATACTCTTCCTATAGTTCCTCCACTCTCTCTAATCAAGTCCTCCTGCTCCTGGTCTTTCCAGCAAATCTCCTGCAATCTTATCACTGATCTTTCCTCTTTGGATGTCTTTGATTCACTTTTAGTCATGGTGGACCACAGCCTTATTAAGGGGGTAATCTTTTTGCCCCAGCAAGAAAACTGTCATCACAGAAGGCATTGCTGCCTATTTTTTCACAAGGTTTTCCTACACTTTAGACTATATGATAAAATTATCTCAGATTGTGGTCACAGCTTCACCTAGGCCTTTGCCAAGGAACTTGGCAGACTTCTCAACTACAATCTCTCCCCCTTCACTGCCTATCACCCTCAATCCAATGGCAAAATCAAACATATCAATCAAGAAATTAAAACTTATCTTCACATCTTCTGTGGAAACTCCATTACTGAATTGGCCAAAAGGATATCTCATACTGAATTTGCCCATAATCACCACACTCACTCCATAACTTCAAAATCCCCATTGTTCTTAATAATGAGATATAAGCCTCATGCTCTTCCTTTCATCCTTTTAAACTCCCTGCTGTAAAATCCTGCTTAAAGTCCCTTACTGCTACCAGTAATGAAGCCATCATTGCTTACAAACTCACCCACCAAGTCATGGCCACCCACTCTCATAAAGGATTTACTCCTTTTTCCCTTGGAGACCAGGTATGGCTAGAAGCCAAAACCCTTAAACAGAACATCACAACCTCAAAGTTTGCCCTCAAATGCACAGAACCCTTCCATATGACCAAGGTCCTATCTCTCATCACTTACCAACTCCAACTTTCAAAGACCTGGAAAATTCACCCTGTGTTCCACTGACCTGTTCTTTGTCTCTTATAGGGAGAACTTCATCCATGGCCTAAATTTTCCTGCTTTACTTCTGGAATTTATGGAAGGAGAAGAAGAATATGAAATTGATAAGATCCATTATTACCACAGACCTCCAATTTCCACATGTTCCTAATTTAATGGAAAGGATATTTAACTGAAGAAGATTTCTGGATCCCAGAATTGAATCTGAAATACTCAAAGACTACTCTCAAGGGATATATAAAGTCCTCCACCCCTTCATCTTTTCCTCCTTATTCCCTTTACCTAAACTGCAACCATCAAAGACTATCCATCACTCTGCTTGCCATTCTAAATAATCATATCCTATGATGCTGCCATCAACCAGTTTGAAGACACTTCCCCCATTGAACTTGTTTACCACCTCTTCTCTCCCTCCTCCATCTTCCATATCATCATAGAAGTCTCAGTCTCCTTCCCCTCCTCTGTTACTGATACTTCAATCCCCTCTTCTACCTTAGCCTTTCAAGGCTGGGAGATTCAACCTCTCAAAATTAAAGGCCATCTTGCCATCCCTGCTCCTACCACCACTCCTTCTATTACTCCCTCTTTTGAAGTCCTTTCTCCTAACCTTCCTATCTACATCAACACTCTTAGAAAAGAGGAACACATCTCCAATGCCTCCCACTACCTCAAAACCCAACTTACTGACCCCTGTCTTGCCACCACTCTTGAGAGTCTCTTAGACATGAATTCCATACTCTATCAAGCCTTCCTAGCTACTGAAAGGGTGGGAGTAACTGTTGGTGCTCTGAAAAGTCCACTTTTCAAATCCTGTCAAGAAGCATGGGATGTCATTGTGAACTCTAGAAACCTTGCATGAGCTTATATCAGAGAAGCAATGCACTAACTAGGAGGTGTAGAGATGCTACAGGAGATCAACAGATATCTTTGGGACCTTCATGACTGAGAAGTCACTTGCTCCTCTAAAACTCTTTCTACCCTATCTGCTTTCTTTTCCCTGCTGAACAAAGATGAGGAGAATACCCTTCATGGTGCAGAGGTATACCTAGCCTACAAATGAGGAAATATTCCTCTATCACCTTTGCATTCTCACTAGTACAAAATCCACTACTATTGTCAATGTCTTAGCTATCACAAGAAAGATTATCAGTGGTACATATGTCCCTCTTGCCTAAATTTCTCTTCCAGTCACTACCAGGAATACTGCTCTCTTTGTTGTGTCCCAAAGAAGATTTCCTTCTTATTCACCTCAGCTTGTAGCTCCCATCACTTAGCTAGGATCACCACTGGAGAAAGATCTTCTCATCCTGCCACTAACTCTTCTTATTCCAGCTCCTCCTGTCCTTGTCAGAAAAATAGGTCTGCATCTTCTTGACCAGTTATCCCTCCTCACTACCACTCTCCCCCCTATCCAAACAGAGCCAATTCTCCCATCAAAGACTTTGACTATAACAGTGAAGCCTTCATCAACATGACTAGAGTTCCTTGCCATTATGAGCTTGATCTTTAAAGAGATTCATGGGACTTCTCCCTACTAAGGGGGTAATGTTATGTTCTTCTTTTCTTTTTCTTTCTTAGTCATTGCTAAGCCCTTCTGGACTTATCTCTGATTCATGCTGATTCACTTTAGACTTCTCACTTTAGTCAGTGCTTCTACTCCTCCATCACTCATTTGAATTTTATATGACTCACTCTTGTGTTGGTAATCATTTCATGCCTCTCCATTTGCTTAAGTAATTGTTCTATCACTTACATATATAGTGGCTCAAAAAAGTATTCCAATCTTGGGCCATTTTATAGTAATTCATTAATTGCCTGAGATGAGGAAAAAATAAAACAAGTAATTGTGGAATGGAAGGAAGCACTTGCCATTGTTATTCTAACATCACTTTGATCATGTGATTCAGTTGTGCTGCCACCAAGATATGACTATTTTAACATGAGATGTTATTGGGACACTTATTTGAGCATCATTTCAATTCTAGACATTTAGTACTTAGTGTGTCCTCCTTTGGCATTAATCACTGCCTCTATTCTCCTAGGCATGCTTTCAATCAATTTCTGACACTCCTCAACCTCAATATTACCCCACTCCACTACAATCCTTTCCCAAAGTTCTCATACTGCTCTTGCTGGCCTTGTGTAGCTATTGAGTTTTTTTTTAGGATTTGCCAGAGATACTCAATAGGACTAACATTTGGAGAATATTTTGAACACATACTTCCCTCCATCTGACTCAATCTTGTTGACTTTGATCTCATCTGACCAAATAACCCTAGTCCAGTCCTTTACAGTCCAGTTTTGATATTTGAGAGCAAAGGCTAGCCTCTATTTTCTATGTCTCACAGAAAGGAAAGGCTTTTTCTTCTTGACTACAGCCTTCAAGGAAGCAGCCTTGAGCACATTGCAAGAAGTCTGATTCTGAGAGGGAGAGGATATTGGCTTTAATAGAGGTAGGAATGGATTTTATGATTATGTTAATTTGATTAGGTAGGATATGGCCCATTTATACATCTGAGAATTATGTCATTTACATAGGTAACCAGGGGCAGTACATAACATCCATCAGAAGCTATCAAAATCTTGTGTTATTTACTAAATAATGAATGACAATATGATGCTCAAATAAGTGTTCCACTAACATATCATTTTAAAATAGCCATATCTTGGTAGTATGACAACCAAATTACGTGATCTAAGCAATGTTAGAATGCCAATTACAAGTGCTTCCTTCCATGCTGCTATTGTTTGGTCTTATTTGTTGCTTATCTCTGACAATCAATCAATTACTTCAAAATGGCTCAACATTGAGATACTTTTTTGAGCCACTGTAAACTCATGTCAACAACTGCTGTACTTTCACTTAGATCTCCTTGAGTAATGCTCACAACTCTTTGAGGAACCATTGATCTTCTCTTACTCCTAAGCTCCCTCAGTCTCTCAGCTTGTCCTAAGGCCTAGCATTTCTTTTCTTGACCTACAAGTTGTTGTCCTACTTCAAGTGGATGCTTTCTCTAGAACTCTTGATAGGCCATATCACATCTTTGGCCACTATCATGAACCCTTGATGCTACAATCTCTCAAGGCTACACTAGTCTCTATCCAAGTCTAGTGTAACACCTAGCTCATACCTCAAATCATCTGCCCCCACCTCCCTGTAGGACCAGAACATTGGCAAGCTCATAGCACTTCCTAAAGTTCTCCAACCATGCCACTATTACAAGCTGTGCAAATACAACCAACTACTGGTAGCCCCCTCTTTACTTCAATTGACTGATCCCTCACTTCCTCTTCCCAAATAACAACAAAGCCCCTATCCATGTGGGTACAGAACCATTGGCAGATCCTCCATCAGAATGTTACATATAGGAGAAAATCAACCTATTTGGCCCCAACTCACAGCTTGACATCACTCCTCATACCAACAGATACCATATAAATAGTGAATTGAGACCCTTGAAGCTATAGAAGCATGGCTGATGATGAAGATCACAGCCCTTCTTCTAAGAAGAATAAAAGCAGCTCTACTAGATCCCTTTTCTGTAAACACCAAGGATGCACACTGATGGATGTCACAGATGCATGTTTACTTCTTAGTTTACCCCCATATCTTCAGAACTCCAACTGCAAAGCATGATTGGTAAAGGAAATTGGAACATGACACCATTCAAAAAGCCAGAGAAATGAAGACAAGGGGCCATATAACATGAATGTAAATGCTATCCACCTAACCTCAGATAAATGGGCAGAATATTTTGTAAAAGGGCTGTATTTCATCTGAAAATAGAAGGGCTATTCAGCTAGAAACCACAAGGATAATAGTCAAAAGAGGGACCTTGACAAGAACTGGTATCCCCCATGCCAAAGCCATCTGAGCATCAGAAATAGAAGATTCCCCACTCCAATGTTTCACTAAAAAACACCACATCTTGAAGAAAGCCACAATAGAAACTGTAAGAATGTGCTATGCCAAACCAATGAAAAACTCTGATGAAAAGGAAACCCCAGAAGATGAGACAATAGTAAATAGGCTGACCCTGGATGAGGGTTTTTAGCAGGGAAGGAAGGATCAGTGTCATCACTTCCCAGAATTGCTACTATGTTTGTAACCAATAGAAAGTCCCAATCAATGCACATTTTCCTCTCTCTATATGCCAGGATAATAGAAAAAATTACTGAAAAGAAGGCTCTTATTGACAGTGATGCCACTGGATGCTTTATGGATCATCAACTAGTAAGCTGTTAATGTGATAGTGTGTTGCAATTTCTATGAACAAGAGTTTGAATGCCCTGAAGTAGGTTCTTAATGAAAACATAAAGGCCAGGGTGACTATGACACAGGTATGGCGATTCCTAGCCAGAGTGGGTCTCGCTTGTAGAGTGGTGAGTAAGTTATGCTGTAGATTGTGTAGATCTAACTAAGATACATGGGTGCTGATGGAGGCACTTTTATATATAACTATGGTGGATATGGGAAATAACTACCAATATGAGAGAATTGGTAGGAGATAAGAGCATCCAGGAAAGTACTAACTACAAGCTCCATCTGAAGGCGATGTGAGCGAAAATGGATATATGAAGGGGAAACATACTGCAGACTGCAGACTGCAGTCAGCATCTATCTAGATCTGTTTGTATGGCAGTATACAAGATAAGATCAGATTGGACGAGAAGGGAAGGAAAGGATGACAAAGAAAAAGAGGTACCCAGCTACTCTGTGGTTGGGCTTCCCATGCTCAACGTCCCCTCACTCATGGGGTAGACCAAGTGTATATCTCACTCCAGTTCACTGAGGAGTCCCGCACCAACTAGGGCTTCAGTAGCTCTGTCAATGGTGGCATTCAACTCATCATACCTGGTGTAGATGGCATCCCAGCCCATAACATAAGCCATATGAAATGGCCCAAGAAACAACTATCCTCTCTGCTAAAAGCAAGTAATGTGAATAGAACCATTAATCAAAATGGGCTCATTCACTTCTCAATAACCCTTCAAATTAGGATAGGGAACTAGGAATCTCCACAGACCTTTTTGATAATAAATTGCAGAAAGGAAAACATCATTCTAGGATTCTCCTGGTTATAGGAACAAAATTCAATTATAAAGTGGGTGATCAGCAGCATTCTACTCATATTACCACTGAAATTATGACACAACTGTTCAAAAGCAGTAACATAGCAATACCTTGTTAGATATTTAGAAATGGACCCAGATATTAGGATAGCAAGATTGTATAGCCCTGGATAAAGGGATAAATATGAGAAGGAAGGCCTGGCCACCAGTAATTGTTGGAGACCCTGGTGAGGATGTGGAAGTGGCCATCAGGGCCCCTGGTCAGGAAGAGGTGGAGCTAAAGGAGGAGGTCATGCTGTGCTGCCTCAAGGATGCACAGGTGACTCTTGAAGTACAGAGCACCATTCACAAAGGACCAGTTGTCTTTCAGGGTATGCAGAAACAAGGGAGAGCCCTCAGACAACACATGTAGGAAGTTGAAAATGAGGGGTCAGAGGGGGTAAGGTTGTGATGGTCTATGAAAATGATGACTGGGTGTTCAGTGCCAGTGAGGGCAAAGATTACAGCTAGCATTTTCCAATCATACATATCATAGTTATCTTTGGCAGACCCAAAGGTCTTGGAGAAATAGGCACAGGGGTAGTAGAGGTTACCAGTGGGGTCAGTCTGCATCAGGACTGCACGTGCTGTAATGATGGAGATATCAGTCATAATGGTAAAAGGAGCAGAGGTATCAGGATAACAAAGGATCAGTTTGGTGAAGAAGATGTATTTGAGCTGTTTGAAGGCTTGTTGACAGTCCCTAATCTAGAGCCAGGGCACTCCCTTCTTCATAAGTGCATGCAAAGGGCATGCTAATTTGGAGAACCTGGAGATAAACTTGTAATAAAAGTTGCAGAAGCTGATAAATGAGCAAATAGCTTTCACCAAAGTAGGGGATTGCCAATTCTTGATAGCTGTCAATTTAGTTGCGTTCATTTTTACCTCATCCTCTTTAACTATCATCCCAAGATACCATATCCACAAAGATGTAATCCATCAAGGCCTGGAACATGGTGGATGAGTTGCGAAGTGCAAAAAAACATGTATTCAAAAAGTCCAAATGGGATAACAAAGGCAGCTTTCCATTGGTCTTTGAATTTGATTAGCATGTTGTTGTAACCCCATCAGACATCCATCTTGGTAAAAATCAACAATCCTTTCAGTTTATTGACAAGATCAGAGATAAGTGGAAGGGGATAGGTATTCTTGATGGTTCCCAAGTTGACATGTCTGTAATCCTGGCATGGGTGGAGCTTTTCATCCTTTTTAGGGACAAAGAAGGAAAAGGCCTAAGGTGAGTTTAAAGGTACTATTTTTCCACTTTTGGGATGTTTGTCAACAAATTCTCTGCAGGCTTGAGTTTCCTGGGGAATCAACAGATAAGATTTGGCCCTCTTGGGGATGAAATCTTTCATGAGTTCAATAGCATGATCAAATAATCAGGAGGGGGCAACTCCCCATCTGGAGATTTACCAAAAATATCTTTATAGGCCACATAAGTAGGCAGGAGTGTTACCTGCTTCTGTTGTTGTCTGTCCAGTTCCTACACTCCAACCAGTTCAAACTGGTCCTATTCATCTTTCCAGTCCTATCTTTAAGCCTGCTCACTGAGAGCAGGAGTTTCAGAGCAGTCACAAATCCATTCTCCTTTCAAGATATTAGTGAATTACCTAGAGCTCCTCCTAATGTCTACCCTCTGCTCACTAGGAATGAACCTATCATTCCCTTCATACCTTAATACTGATCCACACAGGTCATTTATGATTCTTACACTCAGGCTGTGATGATGCAACATTCTATGAGGCAGTTGGTGGTTACTGAGTTAGTCAATGATAACCATTTTGAAAAGTTGATTATTGAATATTGAACAGGCATACTAGTATGTAATACTGTGAACATGCAAAACTTCAGTTACACATCTCCACTATATTGTTCTTCTTCAACTATCACAATCATCATGGACAACAAAGTTTCAAAGCTTCAATCCTCTCCCTGATCTCCCTTCAAGAAACATGCATCAGATAAATGTTTCAATTTATTCCCATTCATGCTCCTTGATCACCACTCCATCTTCTCTATCTACCACTGTGACCAGTATCACTTGCATAGAATATTGTGTCTTACTTGCATGCAAAACTCTTGCCCACCATATCATCAACCACAACACCCTCATCCTTCAATACAACCACTTAGTATTGGAAAGTGCCCATAGCAATCTACACACCATGGACCAATTTGTTGGAGATATTTGACTTATGATTCAGAGAAGTGAACATACCTTAGCATTTGAGTATGCAATGCAAGTGGATCTTTCACATTTGGCTGATATATCTGATATATTACATGCACAATGATAATAATGCAATAATTTAGCTAATCACTTGTAGAACAAACATCATTGCATTTATTCAGGTCAATTGACATAGTACTAGCAGTATAGTAGTACTTGTTCTGCTTTGTGCCACCACTATATGATTATATTATCTGAGTCTATATCATATGTAGTACTGCTAGTAGTACTTTTACTACAGATGTTCATAATAGCTGTTTTATCATGATCTAGGACAGTACTACAAGAGAGAAAAAAGTGTGATGCAATTGATTCATCAAATTACCCAAGGCTGGCTAAACCCTCATGACCTATCCCAAAATGGAATAGTCTGTAGCTTCTGTAGTCTTGTGTTATCTACTCTTAAAACCAGTATTGATATGAAGCACACCATGCCCTATACTTATCTAGTTTAGCACTATTTCTAAATCAATGTCAGTCCAAATACATTTCAAGAAAGCATGTAACATATAGATTTGTACATCATCTCCACTGATGGTACTAATTTCCAAGCATATAGGATTGGAAGCCATTAGAACTGAGTTTCAAAATAGATTTTGTGGCAACTCACCTTCTTCAAATTTCTTTTTAATCTCATGGTTAGGATCTTGAGTCAAGCCTGAGTTCAAAGCTATAAATCAAAGGTGAGTACTTACCAGTTCTGTCCTTGAAACTTTGAGCACCACATCTTTAGCAGAATATGAAGTGGAGAACAAGAAGATCAACCAAAAGAATGCTCAATGCAGAAGAGCAGCATCTTTCTGCTAAGCAAGTTGCTTGAAAATGTTGCAAGATCATAATTAACATCATTGTAGTAATCCAAACTACAACTACCTGAGAAGAGTTCAAGATCACAGCAAGCAGTGGTTGGCTTGGATTGCAGAAAAGGAGGAAGACAGCATGCATGGGAGCAATGTTCAAACATTCTTGAATCAAGGATTCTATTTGATCAAATGGAATGGAAGATATGCATGATTTCTCATCTAAAACAATATTTACAGTTTATAGAACACTGCAGACAATTGTGAACAAGACTGGGCATATTATTGCAATTTTAGCAGGTTGTTCTGGTGAATCTTTCTGGTCTGAAGTGATTGTCATGATAATAGAAGCATTTGAAGCACAAAGCAATGTACTGTCATTACCACAAATAGTATATGCAAGGGATAAATTTTATGCTATCCTTACAGTATTCATGCATGAAGGTGGGACTAGGGATAGACATGGGTATCAGCAACTCACATGGGTTATGGGTATGGGTATGTGTGGGTATGAGTATGGGTTGGATTTTGGCAACCCATGAACCCATGACCCATGGGTAATGTACCCACAGTGATGAATAATCTGTCATTACCACTCCCCTATTTCATTGCTCCAACATCAGCAAACTGAAGATCTATATGCCAAAGTCAGTTCTAGTCAATATCAGTAACATTTGGGTTTATTTGTATTGACACTATGACTATAGACCCTAGGATATACCCATGGTGGGTACATACTCATACACCCACAAGTAGTACCCATGGGATGTGATATCCATGGGTTCATGGGTTGTGGGTTGTGTGGGTATAGATATGGGTTGATACAAAAATACCCATTATCCATGATGGGGGGAGTTAGCCTGCCAGTGAGATGGTTGCATGAGTAGAAATGAGACTTAAAGATGTGGGATCTAATAGTATGTATCAAATTGACCTTGCTTATGAAGCTTGGAACATGAGTTTTACACAAGTTCATTACAGCACTCCCCTGCCTCTGAACCTTTCTGCCATCATGCCCTGACTGAGATCAATTTATAGAGGACCCAAGAAAATTAGGTGTCTTCACTGTGGCAAGAAGTTCTGTAGCATCACCAATGTTCTTCAGCACCTCAATTAACCTCCTAGTGGATGTTTCAGCAAGCCACTCTTCAAAACCCTGATACCTAACAATAACACTGATAGGCAACATGCCCAACTGACCTGGCCCATGGTACTTGTCTGCCTGCAACTGAAAACAGCACTAGATAAGCTTGTAAGGGACTTCTTATTTTTGGAGATAATAGAGGCTCACTACACCTCCATCAAAATGTGAGCACCCCTTCCCTTGACAGCCTGCTCATCTGATTCAAACAGAGACTTAGATTTCCTTTATCATTGCAGAGCTGATATTGAATGGCCAGCAAGCAGCAAGAAAAATTGATGGGTTACTTTGTGCTAGCTGCTCTGACCATCACTCATGCATTATACAGATGCACTGGACTTTATTTTTATGTTTGGTGGAGCAAGCACCATCTCAATATACTTGATGACTCTCATCAGCAATGTGATTGAAGCCATTCAGGTGGACAAAACTGGAAACATCTGGAACATGCTTGTTCACATTATTTCACAGGATCTCAATGTGCTACATGGTCATAATAACCAGAGAGCATGGCTTGCAGCATGTGATGTTGAGTGAGAGCTTCCTGCACTATCCTCCCTAGAGGCTGTGGGGGATTGAGTTTTTAGCATATGCAAGAGAAGGCTGCATGCCATCCATAAAAGACTTCATTGTAAATGCAACCAGCTGCTGCATTTGAATAACTTATTGCCTCTGCCATTGGTTATCAGCCTTTGTTGAGAAGCAGGATATCACCCTGTTTTTACACAGGTTGAATAATGCATTTCCTAATGTCTTTTGGCATGCTTACCCACCTTCACCTGCCCTTGCTTCCCTTTTCATCACTGCAATGAAGGATAAGAAAAAAGTGGCCTGAAAAACAACTGCTAAAAGAAGGAAAGATAGATTTACTGCAAGGGAAGATTGGAGTGATAGTTTGTATTATATATGACTATAATTCTTCACACATCATCTTGCAATATCAACAACTACTTTACTTGTAGTTGGGAGGTGAGTGCAAGTGGGCTGTAGCATATTGGGAAGAGCAATGAACAGGTGAGCAAGGATAACATTGAGTATGGTGGTTGACCTGGACAACATTGGCAAACATCTACTCTGGGGTGACTAATTGTGACTATGGGCATATGGGCATATGTTGATTGGCTGCTATTGCTTACATACTTCCACCATCATACTCACAACTCAGGTTAAAACATACACCACTGCATGGCTGATCAGGGCAGTGAAGGACTACTGGAAGGGCAAGGCCCCAAAGGGTGCTGCAGAGATCCAATCAGACTCTGAGGAGGAGAAAGAGGAAGAGCAGACATGAGAAGAGGGTGACATTCCCATTACTGGGAAGAACTTGGCTGGAGAGGTGGTGGAAGATGAGTCCCTACCAACATGGTCCACTCAGGAAAAGACTTCTTATGTGCTGAATGTCTCACTCAAGGATGTCAACATCTTGGGAGATGGCAAGGTCACTGTTACAGATTGCAAGGAGTCTGCCAGAACACTCATGGAGGAAGGTACCTATTGTTTTAATCCATTGGAAGATTTGCCTAGTAACTTGTCAAGCATTCAAGTAATGCATACCTAAAATGATGTTTATCCAATACAGTTGCCTGCACATTCTTCTCCTCCTCCTCCTCCTCAATGAGGTCTAATAAAGAGGCTGGCAACCATGTCAGAGTTTAAAAAAAGGCTTTTCATGATAGGACATCACATACCAGGGGCACCCTTGACTTGATCATCTTCTTCTGATCTCAAGTTTGGAGTCAAAAGAATAATTTCAGATGCTTCAACATCTTTGTTAATCTGATCCTGGATATCATCAAGGTCTTACCAGTCTTTCAATTCCAATTCCATGCTTTCCATCTGAGAGAGACTTGACTTAGACTGATCTACTGAATCCATCAAATTGAGTGGCAATTAGTGGTCCTTATCATACAGCAAAAATTGAAGAGACTTAAAGATTAGACAAAGGAATTGCAGGCAAGTATTGTTATACTAGGCCTTGATAAGAACTAGTGTAGCCTTGATGAGGAGCAAGATCAAGGGTTCTAGGTAGCAGTTGGTTTGGTAAGGTAACCAGTCAAGGGTTTCTGAAGAAGCATCCACTCAAAGTATGACAATGACTTGTAGACTGAAAATGGCTGGTTGGACCTTGATATGAAAGAGAGTTGCTAGAGGATGAGTAAAGAAATTGTATTCCTTAGGGAGGTCTAAGCTAAAGTACAGCAGTCATCAACATTGGTTTATATGCTTAAGCAATGAAATGATTACTTAAGCAGATAGAAGTACATGGAATGATTACCAATGTTTGGATGGGTTATAAGAAGTCAAAATGAATCTTGGAGGAATGTAAGTGCTGACTAAAGCAAGAAGCCTGAAGTGAGTCAGTGTGAATCAGAGATAAGTCTGCAAGGGCTTAGTGATGACTAAGAATAAAAAGAGAAAAGAAAACATAACATGTATCATGGAAGAGAATAATAAGGAGTGCTATAAAGCTGTACAGTCTCAAGTGAGTGTGTTGGCAAGTTGAAATCAGTAGCCATTAGGAAGAAGTGACCCAAGACAAAGCAAGTAGTCTGTAGGGCATGTCCATGGCTTTCTAGAGGTGATATCTTGCTTTACTAGGTACACAAGAAAGTGATGAAGATGTGATAGGAGCTCTGAGAGCTTGTGGGTGACTGAGGATGTGAGCATACTATACAGGTCTAACAAAGCTACTTTTTATGTCTTATACTGTGCTTATGCTGTGCTTGGCTTACAAACACCAAGGAATTTATTACAAAGATGAGGTAAAGGCTGACTGAGGAAGTCTGAAAATGGACTAGTTGGTGGCTTCCAGTGCTAGGCTGTGCTCTTGGCTGTGCTACAGGGCTATACACCAGTTCTCTTGGGTTTTTGGGAGGCTGTGGGATAGCTGTGTAGGGGGCTGTATGAATATTGGGGCCCATTCTTACACTAGGTATAGGAGAAAAGAAATATTTATAGCTCCCTCAGTTTGGGGAGTTTGATCAAGAAATTTGATGGGGAATTGCACTTCTATATATGGTATCTTCATTCATGAGTAGAGAATATTTGCTCCAAGGAGAGTGGGCAAATTGGAGACTTTTGCATAGTGATATAATCTAGTAGGAAACAAGTTTCATGTAGGTCAATGCATTGGCTAATGTCAGTCATGCTTTACCTTGGTGTCAGTCACACCACTACCTAATAGCCATCATACAACTATTGAGTGTCAGTCATGCTACTGAGTAATGTCTGTCATACTCCTATCTAATGTCAGTCATGATTGGGCTAATGAGTCAGTCACACATCAGTTAGATGTCAGTCATGAGTCACTATGGGTCACTCCCCTTTTTCAATGACATGACCAAGCCCCAGGCCTAGACCATTCCCCTTGATCCTATTACCCTACACATGTTCAGCAAGGCTATGTAACTCCATCCTTGCCTTATGTCCTTGCCCTGGACCAACATATGGCAATCCAGTACATCCAACCCTATACCATGAGCACAGGTGATACCATTCCTATTTAGATCCCCCTTTCTGACAGCTACCATATTACACTCTAGACCATATACACTTAGTCATAGCATACCATCTCTAGATCTACCATATACTAATGTAAACAGTAGAATAGTATACAATGGACTCCTCCAGCTCCAGAATAGACCAGTCTTGTTCTGTGGAGTTCTCCTAGTCTACCTGGTACTTTAAGACTCATAGGCACCATACTGTCCTCTTAATGCAATTGGTCCTTAGGTGGGCTGGTTGCTTCATCATTAGACAATGTTTTTGACTCTTTTGAATGTTTAAATATCTTCCTGGACCTGGAGCTTCATTTACCAGTTACTCCAGAAAACGCCTAGCATTGAGTTCCTTGCATTCCACCTTCTCCCCTCTCTAACTCATCTTTCACTCCAGAAGTATTTGCTTACTCTACTTCCTTATATTTCACTCAGAGCGTTTCAGATCCTTTTACTTTCTTTTCATTCCTATCTTTTCTTATATCTACCCCTCCTTCTCCTGAGTCCTCTCCAAAGGCTTCTTTGTCTTCATTATTACTCTATTTTGATGGCACAGCCATGTTGATTAATCCTCAGCTATCAAACCATATTCCATCATCAGTGACTAACCTCCTTATAACTAACTAGCTGCCTAACCCTTTAGCAAATCCTCTCATGAACTCTACCTGACTACCTTTGTCTCCAATGTCTAACTCCAGCACCTTCCACATGTCCTTACATGGCTCATCTTAATGCATCAAAAATATGATGAAAAAACTCCCTTTTTATTGTCCTAGTACCTGGATAACATTGACCTACTTGGTGATCAAGCTGGCCTTGATGCTGGTAAAAGAATTAAAGCTGCCATCTGATATGCCAACTGTTATGGTCTGGGATGATATGTGATGTCATCAAGAACAACTAGACTATGCTCTCAAGGAGGCTATGCTAAATATGACCTATCAAGGGATTGTAAGTTACATTGATGACACTGTAATCTCTGGTGTCAACTTTCCCTGGTCCTTAATCAAGGATCATTACACTGATCAAGAGGACATTCTGTGGTGACTACATGGTTGGTTTGATTATTTCTTCCTTCTCTCTTGACTTCACTGCCAGGATCCATGCCATAGACTCTATTCTCAGTTAATTCATCCTATACACCACAATACAAACTCTGTTTAGACCCCTTCCCATCGGATCTTATATTTCCCACATACATGAGAACATCCTTCTATGTAACCTTCAATCTCTTCCCATGGATGCTAATCCTCTTCCATAACTGTATCTTTCATTACAGTTGCATTTTCCCATTCCTCATTAGTTACATATAAATACCTCTGGGTAGCACCATGTACTTTAGTTTGATCTATGCAATCCACTGTGTTCTCATCTCTTGCTGCTATCAGAATAGGTTCCTCTAATAGTAGAGAGACCACTGACAGACTGGATCCCCTCTATCAGGCCTTACTCATGACCCCCTATGTACTCTGTTCATACCTCAACAAACAAGAGACAACAACACATCATCATGTATGCTAACATCAACCTTGATGAAGCTGAACTCTGGGAGACCTACCAGAGGCAAACAACTCCAGGGTCTATGGGGTTAGAAATGCTATATGAGCCTGCAAGGATTTGATCATTGCCAGCAATTCAACCAGCCACAAGGCCCTGGTGACCAGTGAATGTGGTGAGAGAAGTCATATGAGCTTTCTATGAAAAAAACAGCAAGTATTTTGTAAACTTGCCCTACAATGTTGACCGCCTATTGTTTCACACCTCAGACTCAGCAAAAGCACTTTCCTCCTTTCTACAAGCATAGTGGAAGGTTTGAGGCTAACTCCTATTTGATGCTCACCATTCTTTTCAAGTTTGTTTCTGATGCTACACCTGAGTGGATGACATATATTGTTTGGTCATTTTTTCTCTGAGATGTAATTAAACAGTAAAGACTATTGATCAATCTCATTGCTAGAACAGGAACAAGGGACAGGGCTTTATATCAGTTCAAATCTTATCAGGGACTTTGTGTCCTCAGTGGGTCCTCTCTTCTGGATTTTGCATCCTATTTACTTTACATATTTTTCATGATTGTACTCAAGGCTTTTATGAACTTTCAAACTTGTACCTTCACCTCCTCTCTCCAACACCAGGTGAAAAGCGATATTAGTACAAGTCACATTCTCAGATCATCTTGTTGGTTGGCTAATTCAGGTACATCTTCACTTGCTATGCAATATGAAGGGGGTGTTTAGCAGCTCATCTTGGTGGGGAATCAAGTGGGCTTAGTGAAGTGCAGAATTATGTCTTTGTTCTGCTATTATTCAGTCCTTTTCTAGATGTCTTTTGAGACCATATCATGATAGTTAATGATTGAACTAGTAGCATGGGCTATCTTGTGGACATGATCTATCCATTAATCCCATTAAAAGTCTTTTACACTCTTCCGAAAACCCTCCAGAGAAATATGTGCTTTATTTCACTGTGCATCATTACATGCATGACAATCAGGGTAGAGTACAGCATTCAACATGGTCATGTGTTACAGGCTGGGAAGAGATCTACACCCAATTTGATGAGTTGAACTGCACTATTGATAAGGCTACTGAAGCATTGGTAGGCACAGGCCTCCTCAGCACTGTGGAGCAGGACTTGTTCCTAGTCTATCCGGTGGGAGATTCAGATGTGGGAAACCCAACCACGGAGTAGCTGGGTATCTATTTTCCTTGCATCGCTTTCCCTTCTTCTTTGGTCTCTGACCCAATCTTATCTTATACACCACCATATGGACTCTATAGAAGCATCACACTGCCCTGTGCAGTCTGCAGTATGTCTTCTTTGTTATCTCTTCATTTCTGCTCACACCGCCTTCAGATGGAGCTTGTAGTTAGTACTTTCCAGGACATTCTCCCCTCCTTCTATCAATTCTCTCATATTGGTAGTCGTTTCCCATACCCTTCATAGTTATGTATAAAAGCGCCACTATCAGCGCTCATGTACTCTAGTTAGATCTATGCAATCATCAGCATAACTTACTCATGCTGCTCAAGAGAGCGAGACTTCCGGCCCTGGCTCGTAATCACCACACTTGTGTCATCATCGCCTTGACCTTCATGTACTCCCTCTGAATCTTCCTCCAAGCCTTCACAACCTTGATTGGTGAAGTAATAGTATGTTATTGCATTAACATCATGTTTTTATATCAACTTCTTTGGTGCAGTTATTATTCCTGGTTCATGCAACTCTTCTATAGAAGAAGACTGCTGTGCTGCTTAGTTGAGTCAGCAAGGCATGTGCCATCATCAAACTGGAAAAATGCCCAGCAAGCAAGAAATAATGTTCTCACAGAGTTGGCCCTCTGATTATGTTTTAGCTCAGACATTTCCCTGATACATTACAGGAGGTTCTTGATAGCATATAACTCATGATGACATAGTTCTCTGATGCATCCAAAGTCCTGATGCATCAGCACTCTTTACCTGTCCAAGCTCAGTCCTCATTGACTATCCTGTCATATATTTTCCTGTATCGTCAACATAGATGACCTTTCTAGGAGAATCTCTAGATGTTTACATGGTGTCTTTCAATTGAACTATCAGAATCTCAGATAGTGGCTTGAACAAACACAATATATTATTGAAGTTTTCCTGCTACCTGGCTTAAGCTAGAAATCATGCAGAGTTATCACCAAGTACAATCAGTAGTCAAGAAGCTTTATATCAAGTTTGCAGCAGTACTTGAGTACTTAGGAGCAATAGCTTTTGTCACAAATAGCACAGCAATCTTGGATAGAGTTGCATATGAATATATGTAGCTCACAGTAAAAACCACTAGTCTACTTCCTTGATGATTTCAATATTTGTTGTTTACTTTGATGTTTGTGATCACATGAACAACCTGGTGTTATACTAGACCATTGCAGAGACTAGAAATGGTCAACTATGGAAGACAACCAACCAGTCAAGATTTCTAGAGAGAGTATCCACTCAGAGTAGGATAATCACTTGTAGAACTAGAGAAGGCTAGTTAGGTCTTAATATGAGTTGAGTTCTGAGAGAGCTAGAGGAGTGAGCAAAGAGTTGATATTTCTCAAGGCAGTCTAGTCTACCATATATAGTCATCAATGTGAGTTTATATACATAAGTGATGGAATGATTATCCAAGCAAATGAAAGATCATAGACTGATTACCAAGAAGGGTGAGTTATAGGAAGTCAAAAGTGAAGCATGGTGGAAGTGAAACACTGACTAAGATGAGAAGTCCAAAGCAAGTCAGTATAAGTCAGAGATAAGTCCATATAGGTTTAGTGACCATTAAAAGTGCAAAAAGAAAAAGGAAAACATAATACCTGGAGTCTATAAAAGATATGATCAAATATTGTATATTTCTTATCCAACAACAGTCTTGCTGTTGTGGTGATACTCAGATTAGCATTGGCCATGCTGACAGTATGTGGGCTAGATGTGATGTCTGCTATCAATTGCTTGTATAACCATCATCAATTAATATATAGATCCAGTCTGATCATACTTGAGCTTGTCTGAGAATTTATCTTCAAGTTCTACAGCCCAGATTGATATACCACCAATTCTATTGCCAAGCTGGGCTCCAGTTTAGATCATGAACTGGCATGCATCTGTATTGTTGATCAGAGAGTGTCCTGAACCAATTAATCACCACTGACCATCAAATCATACTCTCTAAATGGCTTGAAGAGATCAGTCAGACATAACAATGAGATATGCTTGAACTTACTAGTTCAGGATAAAAGATCACCAAATACTTCCTTTCTCAAGGTAGCAGTTGCCTACTGAGATCCTCAAGCATTTCTGTTGGAGGATGAGATATCAATTGACAATGTTCATGAGGCAATTGGAATTGAAGTGGAGGGCCATGGTGAAAGGAAATTGGCAACTCCCATAGGTGATAACTAAGGTCACAGGAAACTCTGCAGTCACTGTGTTGTAACTGTGGTCCCTGCATTGAAAATAATGGAAGACATTGCAAATTTGTTGGTCAGTACCTGTACAGCTAATGGCAGAGATATATCTACTTGAAGCAGGTGCATATAATGGAGATTCTGACAGCTTGAGAACATTAAATGAGCACTTGGCTCATTTTGTATATGATTGAGAGTGTAGTCAACATTTAAATACAGTTGACCATTATATACTATTAACAACATAAAGCCATTCTTATATCAGTATAGAGGCAGGTCTGGCTACAGAGGGCCATGGTCATTCTGATTGTAGCAACATACAGATTGGATAGACTACATAGCACATCAGCAGCAGCCAGAGGATCACCTGGAAAACATATACATCTAGTATTACAAGATAAGCAGCACAGTTATGGCAGAGTTAGCAGTGAGTTCCTAGCAGGGCAAGAATGAATTTTTGCCTGAATTCACAATAAAATGTGATATTGGTTCCAGGAAAAGAGAACACATCCAGTTTCTTCAATTTTCTGACAGGCACTTGGCCAGTATGCATTAAAGGCTGTCAGGTCAAAAGCTAAAATCTGGTTCTGTCTGAGCAAAAAGAATAGATTAAAAGCTAGAACAAATATCTCTATGTGCAACAGTGGAGAACATGCTGCATGTAGAGGGTATTCCCTCAAGTCTCAGATTGAAGCCCTTTATCTACTTGAGTCATTTTGTGGATGGGAAGAGAGAAGGGTGTTTCACAATCTTTGCAGAATTTAGAGATAATGCAGGCTGAGGACCCATTTGATCAGAATTATCATCATAGAGCTCAGTGTTAACAGATGAATCCTTGCTATCTTTAAAATACCCTCAGTTCACTGGCCCTGCAGCAAAGTGGAACTGTCTTGCCTTAGTAAGAACAAAAAAACAAAAACAAAAATAGATAAATAATAAACAATTTAAATATAGCCCTGCTTCAAGAATATTGGGTTTTACCAGTGTACTAGAGTTGGCAAGGGTGCATGTAGCATGTCATGCATAGATACAAAGAATTTATGAGCCATGCCTCAAACACACTAGTGCTGCACATCTACCCTAGGTTTACCATCAAAGGTGGAGGTTTTTCCATTTAGACAGCAGTCAGCATGCCATTGCCAGATTGCACAACTGCCAACCCTACACATGATGACCACCAGTAGCCTGGACACCCTGTTACACTTAGCAGCCCAACACTTATGTGTTGACCAGGAATACACTGACCCCACATCCCCCTTGTGAGGAGGATTGGTTTTACTTCAGAGTAATGCCAGAGTATGAGCACATGAGTGGCACATGCTCCTGGCATGACCAAGGAATGCCACATGCAATGCATGTGGCACTCCAAATCCTACACATGATAACCAGTGGCCTGGACACTCAATTGCACTTAATAGCCTGATACTTGCATGTTGACTGGTAATGCCACCAACTCTCTCCTTGGGGGGAGGAGTCATTACTCCTGCATCAAGCTGGAGTGCAGGCAAGGGATGTCCTGCATGCAACAACCAGTAGCCTAAATGGTATGTCATTTTGATTGATTGGTCTGTTGATGTGAGGAACAGTAGCTATCTATACATGACCCCATTATCAGCACTTGTTAGTACAAGTCATGAAATTCAAAACTGATGTCTAGCTAGTGTTCTAGTTGACCCTGTCTGTGTCATATGATATGATGGAATAATCAATTTATTGAAACAGTACCCCATCACAGAAAGTGATCTTGTTATATCTGGAAGCTGGTGGTGGTGGAGAGCAATCACTCATATCCACAGTAGCACCAATCCAATTGATATCAGATTCACTGCATATTGACCTAGCTAATTATTGGCAATAATTTTTCCAGTTGGTTGACAGGCAAGATTCCAGAAAATGGTGCAGCCCATTGCCATATCTGATCTCCATATAATGAGATCTAACTAATCCCAAGTGTCAATATGTTCTTGCTGGCAACTTGCTACCCTAACATTGTTCATTTGTGTACATGACTTGACATCATGCATGCTACAGTACTGTGTACTTGGGCAACATGATATCACAATAGTGGCATATAGTACACATTACAACACAACTGCACAATACACACTGGGGAAGTAACCATACACATACTATCTCTTTGAATCTTCTTCATCAGCAATGGCAATGTAAGCTGTCAACAAAATTGAAGCATGAAGGCTCACTTGCTGCCAAGGGGGTGTGGTAAGTGAGCTTTGTATGAAAAAATAGCAAGTATCATACAAACTCACCCTGCATCATTGACTATTATTCCACACCCAGACTTGGCAAAGCATCATTCTCCCCCTCTATAAGCACAGTGGAAGAGTCAAGTCTAACTCCCATTTAATGCTCACCATTCTTTCCAAACTTGTTTTTAATGTCATAACTGAGCAGATGATGTACACTGTTTGGTCATTTGGTTCTCTGAGATGTCACATGGTGATGACCATTGATGAATCTTGTTGCTAGAACAGGAACATGGTAGTCCAAATCTTGCCAGGGACATTATGTCCTCTCACAGTGGGCCTTCTTTGTAGAACTAAAGGGGGAGGAAATGTGCCTGCCTTTGCTCTGCTGTCATTGGTCCCTCTGTTACCACATAAGACTGAATTATATATCTTTTGGTTTCATCTTTTGGTTTCTATCATCTGCCTGATTCATTGCTCTTTTTAGATGACCATAAAAGAGGAAATGCTCTCAGAATCCAGTCAGATCCTGCACTTTCCATGTCCTACCATAGCTTGCAGCAATCATTGTTGATGTCATTACACCAAAGTCCCTTCAATCACTCACTATGCATGGCAAGATATATGGCATTGAAAGAAAAGATGATAGATTATTTTTTCACATAGAGTAGCAGTGCAGATGTTCTTATGCAAGCTGGGTGAAGTTCATGAAACATGTCAAGGTGGCATATAGAGCCAGGGTGGCATCATCACCATCATCAGCAAGCACATGTCAAGAAAACAATCACAGGTAGCATCCTTTGTTCACAGGCAAGGCACTGCTTTTTCGCATTTGCTTGATGTTCATTTGTTCATTTGCATCTAGCAAGCAAGACAACTAAAGCACCTGGGGGAAGGGCTCCTATACCACATAATATCACATCCAAGCACTATCAGCTGGCCCTCTGTCCCTTGCTTGAAGACTGTGAGATACATATTACATCTACAGGCAGGAAAGAGGTGTTCTGATGAGCACATATAGCAAACTCCACACATCATGGCAGCGCTATGGTGGCAGAGGTAAATGAGTCTACTTTGGTCAACAAATTTTAGCCTTTACTATATTCAATATCTCTTTCTAATAATGATTTCTATCTTATTGAAACATTGATATTGTTATGGTCTGGGCTGACATGGAGTGCCATCAGCAAGACTTGCACTATGCCCTGCGTGAAGTGGTAGTCAATGGGTTCTACCAAGGGGTTGTCAGTTACTTGGACGACAAGATTGTATCAGGAGGAGATTTCCCCTGGAGTCAAGTGGAAGAACGCTTCGCAAACGAGGAGGACGTCATCTGGTAACTCCATGGTTGGTTTGATTGTTTCTCTCTCCTTTTGCACATGTATCGTGTGGGCCCTCACTGCAATCTTCGTTCTCACTTACTTCATCCTCTACACTGCCATATGAACTCAATCTAGATGGGATCTCGATCCTGTACCTATGTCTTCCCACTAATGTGAGAATCAATCTCACATTATTACTTACTTCTTCCCATGGATGCCAAGCCCCTCCCATAGCTATATCTCTTGTTATGGCTACATTTCCCCATCCCTTCCAGTTACGTATAAATACTCCAAATGGGCGCCCTGTACCTTAGTTTGATCTACACAATCTACCTGCATTCTCATCTCATCCACTGTGAAGATAGGATCTTCAAGCGAGACCACAGTCAGACTGGATCCACTTTACCAAGCATTACTCATCATCCTCTATGTCTACTGTTCCTTATTAGATGAACAATGCAGGAGAAGGGAACAACAGGATGCGTATCATAACAAAAGATCAAACTCCTCCCCTGGCTCCAACTCTTAAGTTCGGAGCCCACCCACCCACACCACGTCTTATCAAAGCCCCCCATCAGACAAATCCTCCAACGACCAAGTCCATACCCCTACAACCTTGCACCCTCACCCTCCATCTGCCAACCTGGTGGTTCCTCATTCAACATCTCAGACAGGTCGCCCAGTGACAAGAAGCAGGTGCATACCTGGCACCTTGACTCAAACCAGATCCATCTTTGGTTCACTATGACCTCCAACCAGACTTCGATCTGGAAGCTCCCCTGAACCACAGATTGCTGTCGACACTTCGATTCCTACAGCAGAGTTTTATATTCATGAATGAGCTGAAGGACAGGCCGCCAACCCTGTTCCCTCAGGCCCAGAGGAAGGGAGCAAAGACACTACTGAGGATGAAGAACTAGAGATCCATGTCAATATCGAACCCCTCACTGACCCACCTACCAAATCCTATCAACCGGAAAACCCACATCTGGACGAAGGTGAAGAACATTTTGATCTCTTCGGCAGGGAACCAGAACAATATTCTCCTGGTACCCTCTCCTGAATTCACGAAAGAATGCAGAGAGCTATCAATGCAGCAATGGCAGATGAAAGCAAGAAAAACAAGGCCACCCTTCCAGATGAATTCTCTGGAGAAACTGAGGATGCCAATAGATGGCACAACCAGATGTGAGCGTACTTCAATGCCAACCCCAAGATCTTCGACTTCTCTACTACAAAGGGAGACAAGCAATACACCATCACCTTCCTTAATGTTATGGTTTGAGATGACTCGTTGATTCACGCTACAGAGCTTAACGATGCAATCTGACAAGCCTTCGAGGAGGGGACCTACGAAGGGTACATTTCATTCTGCAATGGAGAAGTACTTCCAGGGGACAGTTTCCCTTGGGAGGACATAGATGGTGTGTTCACTACGGAGCAGTCTATTGACTGACTCCATTGGTATCTGGACTGTTTCACTTTGCTTCATCACCTTTGGGTACAAGGTCCGCGCCACCATTTCCTTTCTCAGCTACTCCATCCTGTACACCGCCATACAGACTCAGTTTAGATTCATTCCCACTAGATTGTATGCCTTCCCACCAGCGTGGGATATCCTTCACATGCTTTTCCTAGTTCTCTCTCACAGATGCCACCATTCTCCCACTATCATATCTCTAGTTATGATAGTGTTTTCCCCTATCCCAGTTACATATAAATACCCTAGATTAGCGCCATGTACTTCAGTTTGATCTACGCAATCTACCTGCGTTCTCATCTCCCCCACTGTGAAGATAGATTCTTCAAGTGAGACCATCACAGAACTGGACTTCCTCTATCAGGCCTTGCTAATTATCCTCTATGTCTACTGTTCCTTGCTCGATGAGCAAAAGAGATGGGAGTGACAGGATGCGTATCGTAACACTTAACCAAATGAGCAAGGGACAGGGCAAGGCCTTTGCTGAGGGATGGTATGACCAGATGTATGGAGATGACGAGGCAGGAAAGAAGATCACCTTCAAGGAGGTGTTGGAAAGTTTCCTCACCACATTCTGTCCCACTTCTATGGAACAATGAGCTAGGAACGCCCTCCATGCCATGGACATCTGCAAATTCCGAGGAGACTTCCATAGGTTCAGAACCATGTTTGAACTAGAGGCTGGAAGGGCAAAAATGAAGGACATCAATGACGTCTTCAGGATCTTGCAGAGGGCCATAGATCAAGACACTGCCAAAGCCATGGCCCTAGTAGACCCACCACCCCAAGATATGAAGGAGTGACTGGACAAAGCAGGAAGGTTTTATGACCTCACCGAACAGAACAAGTACAATCAAGGAGGTGGGATGGGCTGGATGCCATCCATTTGCTGGCACACCAATGAGAAAGATCCATATCAAATGGACGTGGACACCATCTGCCTTACCCCAGATGAAAGGGCAAAGTGCTTCATGAAAGGACTGTGCTTCATCTGTAAGAAACCAGGGTGCTCCACAAGAAATCACCCTCAAAGCTCAAATGGTTGCTTTAAAAATAGGAATAGGAACAGGAATGAAAGGAGCAGCAAAGGGAGCCAAAATCAGATCAGAACTACAGAAACCAAGAAGGAGTCCCAGATGTGGAGGTTCATGAAGGAACAAGGAATCTCGGAAGAGACCACAATCAAGACCCTCAGGATCTGCTACCAGAAACACAATGAAGAAGAGGGGGAGGATAGCAGCAGAGAAGAAGAAGCCACAAACCACATCTCCACCAGCATGGATTTTTGAAAGGGAAGGAAGAACCGACGTCTTCTCTTCCCTGGATCACCCCTGTAATTGTAACCAGTACCAAGTCTAAGTCAATGAGAATCCCCACTGCCCTTTATGCTGGTACCACAGGAAAAATCATTGACAGACCTGCTCTCATGGATAGCAGAGCCACTGGATGCTTTATCAATCGGCATCTTGTTAATAAAGCTGGATGGGGGAAGGAACGAATGAAGACCCCTTTAAGGGCAAGCAACATGGACAGAACCACAAATAGCAATGGACTAATTCACCATCAAGTCATGTTGACCCTGAGGATTGGTGATAAGGAACAACAAAGGCAGTTTATGGTCATAGACTGCAGTAAGGAAAGTCTGATCCTAGAACTCCCATGGTTATGGGAAACCAATCCCCTCATTAACTGGACAAAGGGGATGGTAGAACTTCCCAATGTCCTGCCCAGGCTACAACCTGACTCGTCAAAAGTAGTAACCCAGCACTATCCAATTCGCTACCTGGGGATGGACCTGGACGCCCAAATAGTGAAATTGTGGAAGAAGAAACTAGACTATGAGGCAGCATGCACCTACCCAGTGCACAAAACCACAGTATCCACCACCCTAGCTGAAGCTGCCACCAAGAAAATGGTGACCTTACCCCCAGTGTACCAAGCGTATAAAGAGGTCTTTGAGGACCTGCTGGAAGGAGAGCTACCCCCATCCCAAATCTTCGACTATGCAATTGAATTAACAAAGGACTTCATCCCAAGGAGAGCCGAGTCATACCCATTAAACCCCTAAGAAACCCAGGCATGCAGGGAATTTGTGGACGAACACTTGAAAAGCAGAAAGATTGTCCATTTGAAATCCCCCAAAGCCGAACCATTCTTCTTCATCCTGAAGAAGGATGGAAAGTTATGGCCCTGCCAAGATTATTGACATGTTAATTCCGGAATGGTCAAAAATGCCTACCCCCTTCCCTTGAGCTCAGACCTTGTCGACAAGCTTAAGGACTCGTTGATCTTTACTAAAATGGACGTCTGTTGGGGCAATAACAATGTCCTGATCCGGCTGGAAGATTGATGGAAGGCAGCCATTGTCACCCCTTTTGGACTTTTCGAACCCACAGTAATGTTCTTTGGGTTATGTAACTCCCCCATGACCTTCCAAGCCCTAATGGATCACATCTTCGTGGATATGATAGCAGAAGGGTGGCTCATCATCTACATGGACGACCTCCTCATCCACTCCAAAATGCAGGAAGAACATGACCAGCAAACTAGGAACATTCTTCAACACATAAGGGAGCATAAACTGTACCTAAAGTTGGAAAAGTGCAGCTTTAATGTCGCAGAGGTCAAATACCTGGGCATGGTGGTTAAGGAAGGCGAGGTAAAGATGGACCCAACCAAGTTAACCACAATTGAGAACTGGCAACCCCCTACATCAGTTAAGGTGGTCCAATCCTTTATCAGATTCTGCAATTTCTACTGCAAATTCATCGCAGGATTCTTCGACCTAGCTCGCCCCCTTCATGATCTAATCAAGAAGGGAGCCCCTTGGAACTGGATGGACGACTGCCAAGCTGCATTCCTGAAACTTAAAGCTACCTTCTTGACCAAACCAGTCTTATATTACCCCGATACTGCCACCCCTTTCATGGTAATGACCAATGCCTCCCTACTAGCTGCTGGAGCAGTCCTCATGCAGAAGGCCTCTGCAGGTGATCTCCACCCATGCACATACTTCTCTAAGACTTTCAGCTCTGCTGAGTGCAATGACAACATCTATGACTGAGAAATGCTTGCTGTCATCCTGGCCTTAGCGGAGTGGCGACACTACCTCACAGGAACCCAACACCCCATCACCATCCTCATGGACCATTGGAACCTCACCTACTACTTCAAGCACCTGCACAACCTTTCATGCTGTCAGGCCCGATGGCAGATGTTCCTACAGGATTACGACTTGATCTGCACGACATTGCCCAGAATGGCCATGGGGCTGGTGGATGCCCTCTCTCAAAAAGACAAAGTGGATACCCTGGGGAACAATAAGGATGTTGTCTTCCTGCCCTCTACCACCTTTATCTGAATATTGGACCTGGCCCTTGCTGATAAAATCTCTTGCTCCACCCCCAACGACCCCCTTGTACTCGATGCCCTGCGGGCTCTGTCCTCTACAACCTCCCTGTTCCCCCACACCTCCCCAACGGATTGAACATTCCTTGATGGTGCCTCTACTTCAAGGGGTGCCTGTATGTTCCTGAACCCACGTGCCAGGAGTTGCTTCAACAACTCCACCTCTCTCCAGCTGGGGGCCACAAGGGCCGGTGTTATGGTCTCGATGGCCATGGAGTGTCACCAACAGGACTTGCACTACGCCCTTCGGGAAGTGGTGGTTAATGGGTTCTACCAAGGAGTTGTCAGCTACATGGACAACGAGATCGTACCCAGAGGGGATTTCCCGTGGAGCCAAGTTGAGGAGCGTTTCACAGATGAAGAGGACATTGTCTGGTAACTCCCTCTCCTCTCTCATATGTATCGGGCGGGCCCTCACCGCAATCTTCATTCTCACTTACTTCATCCTGTACACCACCATACGGACTGATCTTAGATTGGATCTCGATCTCGTACCTATGTTCTTCCCACTAACGTGAGAGTTGATCTCACGTTATCACTTACTTCTTCCCATGGACACCAAGCCCCTCCCATAGCCATATCTCTCGTTATGGTTACATTTCCCCATCCCCTCCAGTTACATATAAATACCCCAAACGGGCACCCTGTACCTTAGTTTAATCTATGCAATCAACCTGCGTTCTCATCTCATTCCACTGCAAAGATAGGTTCTTTCAGTGAGACCCACTCAGAGCTGGAGTTCCTCTACCAAGCTTTGCTTGTTATCCTTTACGTCTATTGTTCATTGTTAGACGAACATCAGAGAAGGGAATGACAGGACGTGTATCATAACAAAAGATCAAACTCTTCCCCTGGCTCCAACTCTTAAGTTTGGAGCCCGCATACCCCCACCACGTCCTATCAAAGCCCCTCATCTAATGACTCTTCCGACGAACAAGCACAGACCCCTATATCCTTGCTCCCTAACCCTCCATCTACCAACCTGGTGGTTCCTCATTCGGCACCTCAGGCAAGTTTCCCAGTGACAAGAAGTCAGCACATACCTGGCACCTCGACTCAAACCGGATCCATCTTCAGCACATTAAGACCCCCAACTAGACTACATTCTGGAAGCTCCCCAGAACCCCAGATTGCTGTTGACACTTCGGTTCCTACAGCAGAGTTTTATATTCACAAATGAGCTGAAGAACAGACCCCCCACCCAATTTCCCCATGAGAAACGAGCAGTGACGAAGAAACAAGGATTCACATCGACACACACCCCCTCACCAATCCACCCACTGAATCCTACCAACCGGAGAACCCACATTTGAAGGAGGGTGAAGAATGCTTTGATCTCTTTGGCAGGGAACCAGAAGAGTATTCTCCAGATACCCTTGCCCAAATTCACGAAAGAACAGAGAGAGCAATTGAAAGAGCAATGGCAGACGAATCTAAGGAAAACAAGGCTGCCCTCCCTGACAGGTTCTCAGGAGAAACCAAAGATGCCAACTGATGGCACAATCAAATGCACACATACTTCGACGCCAACCCTCAGATCTTCAACTTCTCTACTATAAAGGGGGACAAGCAGCATACCATCACCTTCCTCAATCGAATGAGCAAGGGACAGGGCAGGGCCTTTGCCGAAGGATGGTACAATCAAATGTATGGAGATGAAGAAGCCAGGAAGAAGATCACCTTCAAAGAAGTATCCAAAAGCTTCCTCACCACCTTCTGCCCTGCCTCCATGGAACAGCGAGCCAGGAATGCCCTTCACACCATGAATATCAAGAAGTTCTGAGGAGACTTCCACCAGTTCAGGACTGTCTTTGAACTAGAAGCAGGAAGGGCCAAAATGAAGGATGTCAACAATGTCTTCAGAATCCTACGATGAACCGTAGATCTGGATACTGCTAAGGCAATGGCCCTGGTTGACCCACCGCCCAAGGATATGAAGGAGTGGTTGGATAAGGCAGGAAGGTTTTACGACCTAGCGGAACAGAACAAGTACAACAGAGGGGAAGGGACTGGGTAGATGCCATCCATTCACAGGCATATCAATGAAAGGGACCCCTACCAGATGGACATAGATGCCATTCACCTTACCCCTGATGAAAGGGCGGAATGCTTTGCCAAAGGACTATGTTTCATTAGCAAGAAGCTGGGATGCTCCACAAGGAACCACCCCCGAAGCCTGAACAGTCTCTTTGGAAACAGGAACAGGAATAGGAACAAACGAAACGGTGGAGGAAGCCAAAATCAAGTAAGGGTCACAGAAATCAAAAAGGAGTCCCCCATGCAAAAGTTCATGAAGGAACAAGGGATCTCGGAAGAAACCGTGATCAAGACCCTCAGGATCTGCTACCAGAAGCACAAGGAAGAAGAAGAAGGAGAGGCTAGCAGCAAGGGCAAGAAAGCCGCAAACCATGTCACCGTGGACTTGGATTTTTGAAAGGGAAGGAAGGATTGACGTCTTCTCTTCCCAGGATAGCACCCATAATTGTAACCAGTACCAAGTCTAAATCAATGAGAATCCTGACTTCCCTCTACGCTGGAACTACAGGAAAAATTGTTGACAAGCTCACACTGTGGATAGCGGAGCAACTGGATGCTTCATCAATTGGCATCTTGTCAACATGGCCAGATGGAAAAAGGAGTGGATGAAGACCCCTTTAAGGGCAAGCAATGTGGATGGGACCACAAATAGTAACAGACTGATCTGCCATCAGGTCACCCTAACTCTGAGGATTGGAGAAAAGGAACAATGGAGGCAGTTCATGGTCACAGACTGCAGAAGGGAAAGGCTAATCTTAGGACTACCATGGTTACAAGAAACCAACCCCCTCATTGACTGGGCCAAAGGGATGGTAGACCTCCCTAATGAAATGCCCCGGTTACGACACAATTCGCCAAAGGTGGTAACCCAATGCTATCTAGTTTGGTACCTAGGAATGGACCCAGACGTCCGGATCGCAAAGTTATGGAAAAAGAAGTTGGACCACGAGGCAGCTCGTGCTTACCCAGTGCGCAAAACAATGGTATCCACCACTCTAGCAGCAGCAGCCGCTAAGGAAAGAGTAATTCTACCCCCAGTATACCAGGCATACAAAGAGGTCTTTAGGAATCCACTGGAAGGAGAGCTACCCCCGTCTAGGATCTTTGATCATGTGATTGAGCTGACCAAGGACTTCGTCCCAAAAAGGGCCAAATCGTACCCATTAAACCCCTAGGAGACCCAAGCACGTAGGGAGTTTGTTGATGAACACTTGAAGAGTGGAAAAATCATCCCCTTAAAATCTCCCCAAGCCTCACCATTCTTCTTCGTCCCAAAGAAAGATGGGAAATTGAGACCCTGCCAAGACTATTGCCACATCAACTCCGGAACCGTCAAAAACACCTACCCCCTCCCATAGATCTCAGATCTCGTCGACAAGCTTAAAGATTCCTTGATCTTTACCAAGATGGATGTCCGGTGGGGATATAACAATGTCCTGATCTGACCAGAGGATAGATGAAAAGTGGCCTTTGTCACCCCCTTTGGGCTTTTCAAACCCACGGTCATGTTCTTTGGGCTATGCAACTCCCCAGCAACCTTTCAAGCCTTGATGGACCATGTCTTCAGAGATATGATAGCTGAAGGATGGCTTATCATCTATATGGACGACCTCCTCATCCATTTGAAGAGCCAAGAGGAACATGATTGACAAACCAGGGACATCCTCCAGTGTATGAAGGAACATAAGCTGTACCTGAAGCTCGAAAAGTGCAGCTTTAATGTCCCAGAAGTTGAATACCTGGAAATGGTGGTCAAGGAAGGCAAGATAAAAGTGGACCCAACTAAGCTCACTGCCATTGAGAATTGGCAACCCCCCACATTGGTCAAAGCAGTCAGATCCTTTATAGGGTTCTGCAATTTCTATCACAAGTTCATCACGGGATTTTCAGACCTAGCCCACCTGTTACGATATGCGTCCCGTTGTTCCCTTCTCCTACGTTCGTCTAGTAGGGAGCAGTAAACGTAGAGGATTACGAGTAAGGCTTGGTAAAGGTAGTCCAGTTCTGCCACGGTCTCGCTGGAAGAACCTATCTTTACAGCGGAAGGAGATGAGAACGCAGGTTGATTGCGTAGATCAAACTACTGTACATGGCGCCAATCTAGGGTATTTATACGTAACTGGGATAGGGGAAAACGCTATCATAACTAGAGATATGATAGTGGGAGTATGGTGGCGTCCGTGAGAGTGAAACTAGACAAGCGTGAGAGGGATTTCCCACACTGATGGGAAAGCATAAGATCTGACGGGAAGAATCTATACTGAGTCCGTATAACGGTGTACAGGATGAAAGAGACAAGAAAGGAAATGGTGGCACGGACCTTGTGCCCGAAGGCGATGAAGCAAAGCGAAACAGTCCAGGTATTGATGGAGTCAGTCAATGGACTGCTCCGTGGCGAACGCACCGTCTACGTCTTCCCAAGGGAAGGCACCCCCAGGGAGTAGTTCCCCGTCACAGAACGACACGTACCCCTCATAAGTCCCTTCCTCGATGGCTTGCTTGATAGCGGCATCGAGTTCAGTAGCGTGAGCGAGTGAGTCGTCCCAAACCGTAACACCACCCCCTTCATGATCTGACCAAGAAAGGAACCCAGTGGAACTGGACAGATGATTGTCAAGCGGTGTTCCTACGACTAAAAGCCACCTTCCTGACCAAACCGGTTCTATGTTACCCTGACACAACAGCCCCCTTTATGGTAATGACCAATGCCTCATTGTCAGCCGCAGGAGCGGTCCTCATGCAGAAAGACTCCGCGGGAGACCTCCACCCTTGTGCCTATTTCTCGAAGACCTTTGGCTCTGTGGAGCAAAATTATAACATTTATGACCAAGAAATGCTTGCTGTCATTCTGGCACTAGGGAATGGCGACACTACCTCACGGGTACTCAACACCCCATCACCATTCTTATGGACCACCGGAACCTCATGTACTTCAAACACACCATCTGGCCTGTCATCAGGAGAGGTTATGGGCAGATGTTTCTGCAGGATTACAATATCATTTGGACAGCCCTCCCAGGAACTGCCATGGGCCTGGCAGGCACCCTTTCCTGCAAAGACAACATGGACACCTCAGGGGACAATGAGGATGTCACCTTCCTACCCCCACTGCCTTTATCCAGAAGCTAGATCTAGCGCTTGCCAACAAGTTCTCCCGTTCCACCTCAGATGACCCCCTCATACTTGATGCCCTACGAGCAATGTCTTCCACTACCTCCCCCCTCCCGCGCACTTCCCTGGACAACTGGACATTCCTTGGCAGGGCCCTTTATTTCAAAGGCCGCCTGTACGTCCCTGAGCCTGTGGGGCAGGAGTTACTACAACAGCTTCACCTTTCTCCTGTGGGGGGCCATGAGGGTCGCTTCCGTACCCTGGCCAGGGTCTCTCATGACTACTGGTGGCCAGGCCTCACCTCTCATGTTCAGTGCTTTGTCCAGGGATGCTACATTTGCCAGGCCAATAAAGTCAACACCCACCCCACTGTCCCCAGCTTGTCCCCTATTGCCTCTTCCATGACCCACCCCTTTCAACAGATCTCAGTAGATCTCATCACCGATCTTCCACCCTCTGGCCCCTATGACTCTGTGCTGGTCATGGTCAACCATGGCCTTATGAAGGGGATAATTTTTATCCCTTGCACAAAAACTGCAACTGCGGTGGATGTCACCACCCTCTTCTTCCATCACGTCTTCCCACACTATGGCCTTCATGATAAATGTATTTTGGACTGAGGCATATACTTCGCATCCACATTCATCAAAGAATTAGCCAGGCTGCTCAAATATGATGTCACCCTCTCCACTGCCTATCACCCACAAACTGACGGTGAGATGGAACGGGTTAACCAGGAGTTAGAAACTTATTTATGCATCTTCTGCAGCAACACCCTCAAGAAATGGAGCGAACTCCTCCCGATGGCTGAGTTTTCCCACTCTGCTGTACACTCAGTCACCAATCCCTCACCCTTCTCCCTTATGATGGGGTATGAACCCAGGGCATACCCCCCGTTGACTAAGACCACCTTTCTCCCTGCCCTCGAAGACCACCTGAAACTACTCGAAAAGACACGAATAGAAGCACTTGCTGCCCATCAGAAAGCCCAACAGGACATGTGGGAATGAATGAACACACAGTTCAAGAGATGGAAGGTAGGGGACAAGGTCTGGCTCAAAGCGAAGAACCTTCACATTAAGTTCACCCACTGAAAGCTTGCCCCAAAACAAGTCAGCCCCTTTGAGATAGTCCAAGTCCTCAGCCAATTGAACTATCACCTATCCCTTCCCCCATCCTGGAAGATACACAACGTGTTCCATGCCACTAAATTAACCACTGCCACCACGACTTCTGAATTTGGACCCACCTTTGCCCAGCCACCTCCACAGATTGTAGAAGGGAAAGCGGAGTATGAAATAGAAACCTTCAAACACCACCATCACAAGGGCAAACAATGGGAGTACCTAATTGGGTGGAAGGGCTATGCCAATAGTGAAGACACCTGGGAACCTGCTGATAACCTGTCACACACCAGGTGGACATTAAAAGATTACCAAGCTTGCTTTCCCAAGGAGTTCCCAAAGCGAAAGTGACCTCCCTCACCCCCACCATGTTCTCCCTCATTGATCTTTGTGCACTTCTTGTCTCCTATGCCTTCCTCACCTTCGCAGTGGTTTTCTACTGGAGCTTCAGCCAGTACGGACTAACCCTGTCCTTGTCATCCCTGTGGGGAAACATATCCATCTCTCTCATCCCAACTAGAATCAAAAACCCCATCGGATCGTCCTGGCCAGTTGCACCCACTGCTCTGCCTACCAGACCCCCCTCTCCCCCAGTCATCACATGACCACCCATGCCACCAGCGCCACCAGTGCCACTGATCCCACCACCTCCCCCCCAGGAGGTATTAGACCAGACTTGGAGACAACAGTGGGTAACCACAGACCACGAGGAGATTGAGGGAGGAGATATATAAGGTGACGTGAGTCTCACTACTCCCCAATACCATGCAACCCCTCTCCCACTTCCCCAACCATGTCCTCACCTTGCCCATCGAACTCTTCCTGACCACATCCCTTGCATCCATCTACCCAGACAGTTGTGAACTGCCAGAGGACTTCCCTCTTTTCATTGATTTCCTCATCACCCGCCAACGACGAGAACTTTGCTCCATCCTCCTTGAGTGCCCCCCAGCCCTCCTCAAATTTCAGGCCCTTCCAGGCTACCAACCCTTCTCCCCTCGTGCAGACTACATCCTGGCCATCCACACCCTCAAACAATCCCTCATCACACTTGCCTGGATGGGAGGAAACCCTGCGTCACCAACAACAATGGCAGTGGTCTTTGCCATATCTTCGTCAATCCTGAGGTACTACGACGGAATGCTGGAAAGTGGATACCTGTCCCTGGTTGAAACCCTTTCATTTCAGATGCGACATGCCTTGGTGCGTTGTGTGTTCCTCAATCTCCCCACCAGCAAGTTCAGGGGATACCTGGTCCGGGTCAGGGAATACGTTGACCCGATTTGTCCTGCAGTGGATGCGTCTGAGGAACTCACCTTCTCCCGCCCCATGCAGGGTCTCAACAAGCAGTGTAAGGGACCTTGTCGAGGACAAGTATCTAAGTCGCCCCCATGCCCGACTGAGCGCCCCCAGGCCGCCCCCGCCGCCGGCGCGCGGGGGC